>OX637334.1:8445904-8747718 GCA_951799405.1 Agapetus fuscipes
AATTAATGTATTAATTTTAAAAAAACTTCAACATTTAATGTTTCTTTGACAACCCTCTAGAGATCAATCCACATGGTTATTTCTAATACCACACCAGCACGCTAAGTATACAACCGTATGTTTAAACTTAAGCATAGCGTTAAACAAAAAATATAATGGAATTTACACTACTGTCTCCATTGAGGCGTTTTAATTTCCATACATTTTTGATAAAACGCTATAGTTGAGTTTAGATGTAGAGCTTTTTACTTCAGGTAAAGGTAATGCTCATGAAGTCATGACATATCCTTTTAAAGAACCGTCTTCCATATAGGACATGTAGAAGACATGTTCTCTTGAGATGTGTCAAGCAATGGGACTTAAAAACATGCAGTTATTTGTACAGGAAGCATGTTTAAATGGTATTTATGAAAAATGTATAAAAGCCGGAATAATTCTGTGATTTACTGATACGTGTTTTTTTACTGATTTGTTCAGAAAAAAAATGAACATGAGTTCTTCCAACATTCCATGATGATGCTGATTCTATACAAGTTCAGTCGATAGCTCGGTTGGCAGAATGCTTCCTTTCAAAGCCAGAAGGTAAGGGTTTGATCCCCACCAAGGGTGTCAGAAATAATTTTTCGTTTAAGTGTTTATATCAAACCTAAAAATCGTTTGATTGGCAAGGCTTCCTTAGCCTTCACGAGAAATGAGAACCTGCCCCTTAGAGAATACCCCCACTTTAATTAAAGTTGTTTGCGTAAGGACGGCCGCTTATTCTGTAACTGTAATTTCACTAGAGGTGGTCAGAACCTCAGCTCATTCGTATCCATCACTTTTTTTCATACATTTCCATCGTTTACATTCATTTTGTGCATCCCAAGCCTTCATGATTTAACAAATTTTATCAAACCATTATTTTCTGCCCCTTCTCTTTTTACGTTTCCTCTGTAGACACTCTTTCTAAAACTTTCATCATCTGTGAAAATAAATAAGTTCCACTCGCCACATGCATCTTTGAAGCAACGCGGAAAGAAGTTTCACTAGATGTGAAGGTTAGTGGGTTTTTAATATATTTTTCGTTGATACAAAATTTCTTTATTTTGAACAAGTGAACATTGCGGTAGATGAATGCTCCTATACAATACTGATCAATGATCTTTGTAATCTGGCTTGTCATCTTCTGGCTAAGATATTTATGGTCCAAGTTGGAACAAAAGGGGTCCAAGCGCAGCAGGAAAAAATCAACAGCACTATAAATCTGCTGATCACTGAACTCAATTCAAGTTGGAACAAAAATGTTCCAGAACGAGATAAAAATTCTTGAAATTCTTAGGATGATTTATTTGGTAAGCGATGTTTTTTGTGTGAATCACAAATCAAGACCCCCTCTACGAGCTTGGTCATCGCTATAGAAAGCGCCAATTCTCAAGCAAGACACAGTTGCTGTATGGCTAGATGGACCTTTGGTGACCGGTCTTTTGTACAGGTTTATGATTTCTCAACCCAGCGAAGAGCATATTTGAAAATAAAAATGGTATTTTTTTGTACTCCGCCGGGATTCGAACTCACAATATTGCCCATTTTTTGTAGATGGTCGTACTCATGTACAAATGATGGTCAATCAATCACTATAGTCACATTCCGATTTTTTGTTGTTCCTTGTTTAAAAGGTTGGTGTGAGGCTGACCCCCCCTGACACATAGTTCACTTTTGCCAATGCCACCCCGGTTTCCGCAGGCGGCAGGAGTTGCAAGTCTTAAATGCATATGACTTTTCGTTTATTTTGTAAGTAAACATGCTTCATGTGCGCGAACTGGCATGCGCCTGTTTATGAGCTTGCATTAAATATGAATCTTAAATGTCAATATATGTATTCAGCTTAGATTATAATTTGTTCCAATGCCTCATGCGACTTTTTAGGGGTGACGCGATTTGAAATTGTGTATGTATGTGCAGCTTAGTTGCGTACACCTACCATAGGCATTTGGATAACATTTTTGTTGATCTTGGCAACTTAGATTAAAGAAATATTTAATTGAAATGTTCCCTCCAAAGAACACTCAAATAGTTTGATCAATAAAAATATATATTTTCCATCGAAATTGGTCATTACTAGATTCAATAGCTATTCTTTATACGGCTAACGCTTAGACAAACGGTTACTTTTATGTTCGTGTCGAATAAGACATAAAAATGATATGTGAAGTCTTTAGAATTTTGGTACGCCCGGTTCAGATAGGCCTAGTAGCGAGTAGCAAATAGCTAGTAGAAACGAGAGCTCTGCGATTGTCAATTTAATCAACCGCCACCCTAAAAGTAAAACTGAATAAGTGCTGATTCACTGATTTAAGAAATCGTGGATACTTTTTTTATTGATTGACACTTCTCATAGTTAATGAACTAATTATAAGGAAGTGCTCATCACAAACTTCTACATTACAGAATTTTTACACTTTTGTAATGTGTGCTCTCGTAGAAAATAGGGAAAAGGTGCATTTATCTGAGATACCCATGTTGGCTTAATATGACACTTAATACTCGGTTTTACCTTGAAGTTGTGACCGGTCGATGGCTCAGTTGTTAAAATGTTTGTATCAACGCCTGAGGGCTCTGTGCCTTCTAAACACATATATACATACATACAAGATGGGTACGAAGAGGGTGTAATTATAATAACAATAGTAGGATGATTTATTTTGTGAGCGCTGTTTTTTTATGAATAACACCTCAACAGCCCTCTGCAAGCTTGGTCGTCGCTATAGAAAGTGCCAATACTCAAGCAAGACCCATTTGCTGTAAGACTGGATGGATCTTTGGTGGCCGGTCTTTGGTAAAGTTATATGATTTCTTTAACCCAGCGAAGAGCTGATTTGAAAATATAAATGGTATCTTTTTTATGCTCCGCCGAGATTCGAACCCACAAACTTCCATTTACGAGCATACATCCACCTATTAATGCGCTCGAACTTAACCCATGTGAATGGGCGTATGTGCCCAGCGTGGTATTCGTGGTGTCTTGTAATCCATGGAGCACGGTCGTATAACATAATTCCCCGGACATCAAAGGAAGAGGCGGCCAAAAAAATTACAACTTGGTTCACAGTGTGATAGACCATCAAACATAAAACGGGCGATATTGATAGGATATGCGAATGAAAAAGATTTTACTTATTTATTTAGAGATATTGTTTTTAACATATTTATTGCAACTTATAGTTAGCCCTCGATATCATCTCGTGTTGTATCGCCATTGCAAAAAATGCCATGTCTAAGATGAACTAATCTTATCTCTAATCTAAGTTGTAAAGATATGTTACATTGGGGACTCACATTATATGCATTCTCACAAGCAGAAACTTTCAAATTCGCGCTTGCACATGCCGCATGTGAACCTACGACATAATAACGCAAATCTCAAATGGACATACACCCTGCAACTCTTGCCGTCCTTCCCTGAAACAGGGGTGACATTGGCAAAGTAAACCATTTTTTACAGCATGGTTGGTCAGCCGCATACCAACCTATAAGTCAAGGAACCAAATCTGGAACAAAATCCTGAAAGACCGGGGTGTGAGTAACAGTTTACTAAGATCTAGCTTGTCAGGAGTCTGCAGGTCCACTCTATTTCTCTTTATTCTGCTGAAACATGGACCATGAAAGTATTTTAATTGAATGGAGTTGCCAATAAATCATCACGTTTTCCAAACGGGTAGGTGACTACCTGTTGATCCGCGAGGACTTTTTTATTTCACCCCTACCCTTCAGGCAAACCTGGCGAGCATTCTCCTACCCACCACCTTGAGAACACGCTATCTCGGGGGTATAGGTTTCTCTGACAAATTACTTTTGTCTTATATCTTTTTATTTTAAAACTTGTCGCAGATCTGTAAGCATGCTACTGCGTTATTGTTATTTTTTTTTATTTTTTTTACAGTTTTCTTAAAAACTGCTGTACAAAACAATATGCTTACTACAATCGCCCAACAACCTAAAACTCATGTACATAATATGTATGTATTTGAAGACATAGCTACGTCTATCTTCCATCTCTGTCACTCCTTCTATAAAAGACTGACACATGACGAGGGCACTTCATTTTTTATCGACTCCCTCTCGGACTTCACGTCTTGACATATTTCAACCATCTCGGAAGACAATATGAAATGCTGGTAAAAAAATTACATCGTAGAAATGTCGATTCATTATTTGAACAATGATTAATAGAACGATCGCGTTACGGAATCCTGTTGTCGAAATTCAAATTCAAAACTTTCGTTCCATTCGATTAATTCGACTTTTTATACATTCTTGCCTGTGGCTTCTCGCCTATCTAGAATTCAACCGGTTGAGTTGCTAGGAAAAATGCATACAAACATTTTATTATTGATTGCTAAGGACGGTAGTCGTACGAGTATCTTCAAATACCTATTCGAGAGGCTTTTATTTGTTTCTGTTCATATTGAGTGGAAATCTTATTATTTTGTTCTATTCTATTCACACGATCGATGCAAGGTCGTGTTGTCGATTTCCAGCGAGGCACAAAATAAATCCATTTCATTTTTCATTATTTTTATGGCTGGGATGAAAAACTCGTATGCCTTTTCTATAGACCGTTCACTAAAAGTCCATCCAACCTTACAGTAACCGGCTTTTGTTTGAGAATTTGCGTTTTCTATAGAGACAACCAAGCTCATGTAAATTCTTGAGAAGTGATTCTCACAGAAACAGTGCTCACAAATAAATGGTCTGGATAATATTGAGATGATAATTATAAATAGCGAAATTTGAGGGAAGACAAGGGCCTAATAGGAGACAAATATCCTGGGGTGGAAGACTCGATGGCCGTCGATAGATCTTACGGTATCTATTTGAAGAAGGACGGGATAAAACATTGTTGCGTATCAACAACTGATTCATTTTATTTGGAACAACAATCAGCTGTTCAGGCCACGCCATTTTTAATTCTGTCTTCAAATAGATACGGTGAGATCTACCGATGGTCGTCGAGACTTCCATCATTGGCTGGAAAATATAAAAGTCGAAGTCCATCAGTACACAAAGTAACTATAACTCTGTCGCCATTCCACTAGGGGTGGCCAGAGCCTCTGCAGAGTTGCCTCCATTTTTGCCTATCCTGACCTCTTTCAATTCAAGTGAGTTTTTCAGTCTGGTAAAAGCTTTGGCAACCCTGCAGGGGCCATTTGACACTCCCCAAGCTTCTCGGCGACAGAACTTGTCAGATCCTGTGCGCGGAAGACATATTTTGAACTTAAAAGAAGTGATTCCCAACGTCGCGTCGGGGGTATCTAAAAGCGCAAATACGGAAGGGGAATGATATGATACAAGTGATCGATAATTAAATGCAAGCAACAGTAATAAAATTGTTACTATTTGCACGTGTGTATTAACCTATACATTTGTGAGTAAAAGTGCAAATGTGCAATTTGCAGGAAGTGCATTTTTTACTTATTACGTAAGTTGTGATAGTGAGAACAGGGAGAGGCTATAGAGGAAGCTGTGATAAAAAAAATAACAATAGGCCGCACTCGAAGACGTGCAATAATTATAGGCGCGCACATACCGATGGTATGCGCGTAGGTAAGCTGTGCGCGCCGCACCAACGCCTCGGAAGCATTCCGCAAATTAATACGTCCAGCAATGTGAATTTATGTTGTGACGTCAGGCGCAATCCGTACCTACAAACCGAGACAGTTGAGAAAGTCATCATTTCCTACTTGCCGTAGCTAAGTGACTAATAAATTTATATTTCGAATAACTATAAGCATAATACGTTGTATTAAATGTGGGTAGTTAGAGTCTATTTTATTTCTTATATGGCATGTGTCCTAGATGCATATCCAAGCTTTCAGCCTCAATATTTGTATAATTTTTTGGTTTTTTTTTCATTTTGACATGGAAGACGTTTATTTTTGACCAAGGTTTTCCTTTTCATTTCTTAACTCTACGTATATTTTTTTACAACTCAAGACCAAAATGAGCTCAGTAGCTTTATCAATTTCTGAGCTACGGCTTTTCAAAATTTGTCCAAATTTTCCAACTTTGAAATCGTATGCTACTTTTCATGTTTCATGGTAACACAATCGTCGGTATATCATCAGTTACCTGTCTGATAGGTGTCGTGAGGTATTTTTTTTTGTTCAATTTAATAATTTTAAGGAAATGGGGGAGAAAGAAGTGAAGTGAGAATATTTTTAAATACCAAATATATAAAAGATCATAAATTACAAATGATGCTGTAAGTTCATGTAATTAAGTAAAATGCATAATGCTGTAAAAGTTTAAGGGTGTGTGTGTTGACATTGTGAAGATTTATTTTAAAATTAAAAAGATAAAAATAAAATGCACTGAGAAAAAAAAGCCACTTGGTAATGGTATTATAACATCGAAAGCGCTCGAGGAAATAAATCAACTCCTAAAAAACTTTGTGTTATATTTTTACATTATTAATTGTAAATTAGCCGTAATGTTTTGAAGTTAGGATGTTGCAATTTTTACTATATTATTATTTATTTACTGCACAATCCCCGTCTGTACCGCCCGCAGTATGGCGGACTCTTCCTTTGTGCAATTACTCCACGACTAATTATTATTATTGTTACCCCCGAGGTGCATTGCGAGCCCACGCAGGTTACAGCACGCCGCAGCTAAACTACTAACGAGCTGAAGGGTTTATGGCCGACGGGTGGACCACTGCGATAAGAAACATAGACATTTTTTGTATCATTCAATTAAGTATAGAATGTCTTATAAGTCTCTTATTTGCAATATTTTTCACGTGTCATATAGCAGTGCCCCCGCGTAAAACTCACCTCGATTGCGTACAAAATAATATGAAATATACGACGGCACTTCTAGAGAGTGATTTAGTTTTCATACATTTTTTCGATTTACGCTATCAAGATGAGTTTACGTAATGTTTTATACTAGGGTGTGGAGTTCTCTTCTATTTACATACGTTTGTAAACTCACATTTTACCATTTTTATAGGTAAGTATACAAAAATCGCAAAAGTTGGAGATGGTATGCATTAATTTTTAGGTGCATTATTTCATGTGCTTTATTTATGTAGGTGCCTCCTGAAGGTTCATCAATGAAACGTTAACAATAATGACAATAATAAACTTGCACGAAAAATTGGATCGTCAAATATTCGAAATAAAAATTTATTTGTAAAAAAGACTCGTGTAAATTCGCGATTACACATACTGCAGGTGTACCTACACTAAATCTAAATCTAAGCTGCAAAGATATGTATCATTTGAGATTCATATTAAATGCATTCCCACAAGCAGACATGCATAATTTCGCGCTTACACATGCCGCATGTGGACCTACAATATAAAAAACCCAATCTCAAATGAACATAAGCCCTGCAACTCTTGTCGACCTTCCCTTAAGCAGGGGTGACATTGGCAAAGTGAACCATTTTTTACAGTATGGGTGGTCAGTCGCATACCAACCTAAAAACTATTTATGAACAGAGGGGTGGAATGGTAAAAGTGAAACAATTTTTAATTAAATGGGTGGTCAGTCCCATACCAACCTCTAATTGTAAGTCAAGGAACAAAAAAAATAAAGATGCAATATTGTATTCACTCCTACGTCTCTTGCATATACAGGGAAGAATTGAGGGAAGACTAGCTCCAGGTCAAAGAAGAACAACTTAGTTGAAAAACCTGACACAACGGCTTGGCGGAAGCACAAGATCCGTCTTTCGTGCGGCAGTATCGAAGGCGCAAATCCCTATGATGATCGCCAATCTTCACTGAAGAGGCACAAGGAGAAAAAGAAACTGATTACCAAAAGACATAAAATAATGGTGAATAAATCAAAAAACGATTCCACGCAGATATCACGAATTTGAACAAGCGTGTTAATCAACATTTCACACAGCCACTGCAGAATGTTGTTTCTGGCAACAATACCTTATAAATCGTGTTCCTCTACCATTAGGTAGTAGGTCTGACTACCTCATCCAAGGTTCATCTTATCTGAGATCGGGGATCAGCCGTGGCTGATAATCGATGTGAAGATAGCCGTATTGTCTGTGGTCTGCCTCTTGACAGATTACTGCTGATCATTGTTTCACAGCCTCTCATTTATGATAAATGTTCTGTCTGCTGTTAATCTGTAATTTAAGTTGCAAACATACAATAACATTTGTTATTTAACAACATACAAGTTATTAGCTGACACGCCTACAAATCGTCCACCCAGTGCTTTTTTGGCATATTTACCATTTAATTCAAATATGACCTCTCAATGAAATTTTCTTAAGAATCATATTTTACACAATCTGAGCTAAGAAAAAAACATGAAACGCGATAATGTGAGGGTTGCTCTAAATATTTTTCAAATCAATTTCCAGTTGTCATTAGACATATTGGTCCTGTACACATACAAACGGTCCTCAGGTGAATTTTCCTCTGATGGACATAAGATAAACAAGCACTAAGAGGACGAAATGCTGCTCGTGTACAAACAATATAAAACCCAAATCCTAATCAAACACAGTTATCGCAGCCTTTTCATGAAACAGGGGTGACGTTTACAAAGTGAAACATTTTTTTCATTGCGAGTAGTCAGACACATCCTAACCTATGAACCAATGAGCATTTAAAATTCGCATTAATTTGTACGCACAAATGCTATAAGCTGACACGTTTAAGTCCGCGATTACACATACTGCATGGGTATATTTACGAATGAATGCAAAAGTCTCAAATAAACACACAATATCTCTTGCCGCCCTTCCCTGAAACGGACAAAAGTGAACCCATTTCATTAGTTTTTGTGGTAAGCCTCATACCAACCTATAAGTCAAGGTAAATAGTGTTTTATTTAAGTCAACCCTTCTGGTTTAAATTTGATTAAATCAGAATCAGACAAAAACTTGATCAAACTTTGACATTCCAAAGAAGACATTGCTCTTTTTAGGGCATAACTTCAGAAAATAAGAAAAATACATTCAAATTACACTCAACAAAACAAGTTGTGGTTTTGATGGGTTCTTCTTTATCTTCCTCAAGTATTAAACTCTTGGTTTACACGAAACAGTGGCGTAAAACGAAAAAAATATGAAAACTTACACAGCGCCTCTAGTAGGCGTTTTAGCTGCCATACATTTTTGAAATAAAGCTATTCTTGAGTTAAAACGTAATACTTTATGCTTGACGCACAGTACCAAAAATGTAAAACATTGCATTTACTCATTTCGATTGCTCAAATCAAAATAATGTATGAAAACCAGATTTCTCTCTAGGTGTGGCGTCGTACATTCCATACATTTTGATCACGCAATCGAGGTGAGATTTACGCAATATTTTATACTCGAGTAAGGTTACAGGAGTTGTTGAGATGCGTCTTTTAAAACCGCCAAAGGCATAAACAATGGCGGTTGCCAAATTCTCGCTGTACAACCAAACATAAAATTTTACAATGGAGATACATGGCTTCCCCATCTAGAATTGAAAAACTTAATATAAATTCCATCTGCTAATACGTGTAAATTTTATCTCATAATTTAGTCGACGCTATAGCAAAGGAGTCAATACGGTAATTTTGACTAGCCTGTTTAAAATAAAACAACGATGCTTCGACTCCCGTCGGACTCCTTGAAAATAACCTTGGTTCTGGTGCAACAGATGTCAATTTGTCATTATAAGAGTTTTAATTTCTTCAATAAGGTCGGAACATTGAAAAGGGGGTGAAAATAAACCTGCTCATTCGGCCGAATTACTAACAAATCCGGCCGCCAGAGCGCGCTTATCTCTCATCCATACAAAGATTTTTTATCTGTCAAATCTTTTAAAGGTTAATGCAAAATAAGGTAATACACCTACTAAATTAGTTGAATCTGCGAAATAATTCAAAGAGTATACAATTTTGCTTTAGCTAAATAAAAAACCAATTTATTATTATAATTATTTAAATCGATGATTTCCATGAAACGTATATCCGAGTTTATTTCAATATGCAAGAAATTCAGCTTTAAAAGTTATATTACAACAATAAATATTTTCTACAAGTAATATTAGTATTGATGTGTATTTTGTATGTATTTTTAAATGGTATTTGATGAAAAATAATAAATTGTTACTGTTATCTTTGAAGTTTCCTACCCGCGAAATGCTGCAAGCTAGCAAAAAAGCCTGATTATCGGGAATTTACTAGGGGTCTATCTATAATCTAAGTTGCAAGGATATATTCATTCAAAGCTCTCAGATGTATGCCCACAAACAAACACGTGTAGTTCGCGCTTACAAATGCTGATTGTGTACTTACAAATAAAATCCAAACCTCAAATGAACATAAGCCCTGCAACTCTTGCCGACATTCCCTGAAACAGGGGTGACATTGGCAAAGTGAACCATTTTTTACAGTATGGGTGGTCAGCCTCATACCAACCTATAAGTCAAGGAATACGAGTAATAAATAACATTTAAGTATAAGAAAACAACAAAACCTTAAAAATAAATCTATACAAAAAAAGTAAAAAATGTCTTTACCAACATTAAAAATCAGCATTGCAGATTAGCCGCCACTTCTTCCTGTCCTTGCATACTTCTTTCATTTCATCCAGAGTCACAACTTTTTTCATACAAGCTCTCCTTTTATTATGACTCTGGATATCCCATTCACTCGCTATTTCGAAAATTTGGTCCATCCATACCTTTCTCGGTCTTCCTCTTCCACGACATCCATCAATTCTTGTAGCATATACTTTCTTCGTCATTCTTTCCTCATTCATTCTCTCCAAATGTCCAAACCATCTAAGTATACTTCTTTTAATCTTTACTTTCACACTTTCTCTTACACCGCATTACTCTCTAACAAAATCATTCCTCACCCTATCACTCCGTCTTTTTCCAATCATACTTCTTAAGTAATCCATTTCTACCGTATGGACTTTACTAATCTCACTTTCACTCACCATCCAGGCTTCACTTCCATACATCAGAGTGGGCACTAGTATACCACCGTGCACCGCCAGTCGAACATTTTTTGAAAGATTCTGGTTTTTGGCGATGCTAGCGGTAGCACCCAGTACGCACCTGCCTTTCATTATTCTTCTTTCAAATTCACCGGTCATTCTTCCATCTTTTTCAAACTTACTTCCCAAGGGTGTTACCTTCTAAGGGTGACGACACAATATTGTCTAGGGATATTTTGAATGTTCGTACCTCATTAGTAATACATGATTATTTTTGCAACTTACATTACAACTTGTAAACCACAGTTGCAATTTTGAAATGATGACGTAGTTTTTATTTTACTTTTTAATGAGACCTAATAGCTGTGATTTTCAAAAAAAAAGCAAGGTAAATTATTTGAAAACATAAATTTATTTTGAAACCAAGTAAATTGCCTTCTGTGAAAAAAATAATGTCTTACTCCATCGCCACTTCACAAAGGTACTTAGTTGGGCATTTTCAAAGAAAACGAACAGGTTTGTATGCATTTTCATTTTTTGGGGTATATTAAGAAGTCTAGTGAATATAGCCTCTGCTTTAGAGCTTCTGCTTTCTGAGCAGAAGGCTAGGGTTAGAATCTGAGTGTTTTGTATCATGACAAATAAATATCAGCAGGGAAAATGTTGCAGGTTCACATGCGGCATGTGCAAGCGCGAACTTGTACGTGTCTGCTTATGAGAATGCATATAATGTGCATCTCCAATGTAACATATATTTGCCACTTAGATTAGATTAGAAATGCAGTTTACAAATTTATTTCGTTGATCTTCAAAAACGGGTATTGACATCATTTAATAGTAAAACTCGAATTTTATAAATAAAACCTTCTTTTTACAATTTAACTCTATTCGCTCTCGGATGTGAGCATTTTAAAACCATCACCATGTTTCTTTCGATGTTATTCACACACATCAAATCTCAGCAAAGCTCAGCCGCCACTTAACCTGAATTTTCCATACGATGGCCCATAGATCAGCGAGGGATCAAACGTTTTATGAATAACCCTATTTATATTTAATTAAATATCAATCAATAATAATTACCAACGAGGTCCACACATTTGGCATAGAAAGAAAGTTGTGTCGTCAGGCGGCTAACTAATATTTTGTTGCTGGTCGACAAGTATCCTCGTTACACAGAATTGTGACGTTTGCTCGCTGAGAGAAAAATAAATTTAGAACATCTGCGCTACAAACGTTCCGAGTCCATTACCTACGTATTTTATAAATATGTAAAATATACAAAGTGCATGCGCACGCTTTTATAAAGAATAGTTGTTTCACACCCTCTAGACACTGACAAAGTGAGTGATATATTTTTTAACATTCTGTTGCATAAAAAAAATCTAGAATCCCCACTCAGCTTCAGGGACGTACAACCCAATCATCGAAATGAGGCTGGGTATTGTAGCCAGGGGTCGTTAATTGCGGTCCGCGGTCGACAGGCTGGAGCCGGTCCACGTAATTACAGGTTGCACTCCCCTGCACGCATCCCAAGTATACAACGTTCAAACTCAACCATAGGGTTGCTCCAAAAATGTACGGAAACTAAAAGTGCTCACAGCAGGCGCTGCTTTAGATTCGATAGATTTTTTTAAAACGCTATTGTAAAGATGAAACGTTCGTTTGTTTACTGATATGTTTTAAAATCTGTAGTTCTGATGGTGATGGGCTCTGTACTTTAATGGGTAAAGCTAGGGACTTGTAATCGGAAGGTCGTTGGTTAGATTACCGACGGAGCACAAAAAAATATCATTTAATTTTCAAATATGCTCTTCGCTTCGGTTGAAAAATTCATATATCTTTACCAAAGATCGTTCACCAGAGATCCATCAGCCGCACAGACACTAGGTTTTGCTAAACAATTGGCGCTCTCTATAGCGACGAACAAGCAAGGGATGAGGACGTCGTATGAGCTGCATAGAAAAATACTCAAATAAAAAATTCTAACCTTTTTGTCCGGTTAATAGCTCAGTTGGTAGAGTGCTTGCATTCCATGCCGTGAGCTCGGGTTCGAATCCCACCGAGGGTGTCAGAAATGATTTCCCGTTTCGGTGTTTATTTCAAACCCAAAATAAAATACCGGCAAGGTTTACTCAGCCTACACAGAGAATGAGCCCCCTCGGGAGCTGGGAAACCCCCACTTCAACTGAAGTGGTTGGCGGAAGGCCAGCCCCCTTACCTGTAAAGATAAATAGCTTCCACTCGCCGCATGTGAAACCTTTCGGGGATAACGCAGCAAGAGGTAACACTATATGTGTAGCTTAGTTGCGTTTTTTTTTTTTACCTTTTAAAAAAGGTTTTCGTCTTGTTCTCAGATGACTATGGAACATATTGGGTATCTTTTTTAATCAACCATTCAAGAAGAAAAATATAAGTGTGATACACAAACCATTAAAATCGAAGTAATTTCCGTCGAGTTTTAAAACACCCATGCAACGGTATAGTACGAGATTGGATCTCAAATTTTAGATGTAATGGAGGCAGATATGAGATGCGCGTGTTATTTAGAAAACCGGCTTCAGATCGGAAGTAATGTTTCTCAATAATAAATTATACCTCCCATACTGTGTTCCGCTTGCCTACAAATTAATGTAACAAAAATATTGTAGAAAAAAATCAACATGCTTTTCAATCTTTTTAATCTTCATCTTTTTCTTCTTTCAGTATTGAAGATAGGCGATCATCATCATGGCTACCTTTAAATATTCCCATTTAGAATTTTCTTGGGTGCTTTGTAAAAAGCTTTAAATCAGATTCGGTCAAATTTACCTCAGTTGGGTGAATGCTTGCACTTCATGCCAGCAGCTAGGATCCGATTCCCATCGAGTATCAAGATAATTTCCCTTTTCTTGTTTATTTAAATCATAAAATAAAATACCGGCAAGATTCACTCAGTCTCCACAATAAATGGGAACCAGCTTCGGGAGCTGGGAATCCCCCAATTTCACTGTGGTTCAAAAGTGGTTGGCGTACGGTAATGACATATTATGGTAATGCCAACATTGCAGAAAAAAATTGAGCTTCTCTCACACTTGTCAATTTAGAGTGCAGTCACACCAAGAGCATCTATGTTTCCTTTCAACTTATAAAAAAATGTATTAATGAAGGTAGGTTGAAACACGTACAGCATATTTTTGCTCTTAAATAGTTTTGGATCCATTTATGTTATACGTCAATGGTTTCAGCAAAAATTGGACCAAATTTGACAAAAAAAAAACGTATTTTGTGACCAAAAATAAAAGTTCAAATTGTGTTCCCACAAAACCTACGCATTTTTTCCTTCAAATTCAGTCGTATGATTCCATACATCTAAATTTGTATTCAAGAAGCGTACCTGATGTTAGACAAGAATATTGTAATCATTTGAAATCCATTGGGTATGTAAAAAAATACGGATCCTGAATATGTAATCCACGTAAAAATCGAGCATGTTTTAGCCTTCGCATGAGGTAGATTATTTGAAATATAATGAGGTATCTAGTATGAATTCAAGATGTGACTTGAAATGGCCTTCATCTTTTTGATTTTCATTTACCATCTTCAACCTTGGTATGATAGCTCAGTATGTGTCTTCTTCATCAATGGACTCCGAACGGTCGTTTAAAATTTTAATTTTACATAGCGGGCAAACGTCACAGGTCTATGTGACTAACTAACTAGCCTTAATCATCCAATAACAAAATATTATATGGCATTTAATCTAGCAACTTCATCGGGTGCTCTGTTTCAAATCTGTGGATCTCATGGTTGCAAAATTTTCTAAAGTGTTTTCCTTCTAGTTTCATATTTAAAAAGCCTGGAAACAAGGCGCATCCTTATGGTGCTGTCTCATAAAGTCATCAACACCCTGTTGGAGAGCTATAGGCTGTATGTGCCAGGCGACTACAGCCGTGGGCGAGGGCATAACTTATTTTATATACCGAAAAGCCGTACGGATGTCGTCGCACAGCATCCTGTAACTCGAAGTATAAAACTCTTGAATGAGTCTTATTTGGACATCTTCTATTGCAATCTAAATAGATTTTAAAAATGACCAGATATTACCTCCCAGCGTGTTGATGGCTGAGAGGGTGCACTATAATTAGGGCAACCTGGACGTTAAAAATATTTTCACTTTGCCAATGACGCCTCTGTCTGAAATAAATGCAGGGAACATTTGACAGCCCAATCAGCTGATCAAACGTGACCATCTAGTATCGTTTTCCGTACTAACTATACGATCGGTAGATATGTCGAGATTTCTAACCCTGGTAACATCCAATGATGAATTCGAAGCGTTAACCACTAGACTACAACTGGTAATACATTTTTTGATTACATTTTACAACATTATCAAACAAATAAACAAAAATATTCAAACCACGTCGCCTTTATTGAGGCCAATAAAATAATTTGTGAATTTCCACGGCTCCCTATATTCACATCAAAGAACACAACAGCGACATCTTCAATTACACTTCAAGTAAAATAAAATAACTCAGCATTACCAAAAAATGTATTGAAACTCCAACAATGCCTCGAGTGAACGTTTTACTTTACATACATTTTTTTGTTTTTTTTTGTTTAGAGCGTTGACTTTCATTCTTGAGTTACGGCAGTAAATTTATATGTCACTCAGACGTGCTCTGGTTTGAGATTTGATTTGACGTTTGTGACGCCATTTTGAATTTCAATGTGAGTTTTTTTTCTTGTGGGAAAATTGATGAAAAACTCTACAAAACATATTAAAAGCATTTACACGTTTTTTTAAAAGAAATAAAAAAAAATCTAAAAAATATTTATATCTCTAAGGAGACATGTGTTGTGTGGTGATCAAGGATAAACTGCAAATTCTTGTGCAACGCTCAAACAAGGGTGTCTCCTGGGCAAGTTGGTTACAATACCAAGGAAACGTCAAGGATAAAGTAGAGTTGACAGAAACGATATTTCTAAATTCATTTGTCAACATGGTTCCAGTTAACATTCTATCTTGACTATTAATAGCAGGGAAATTAGTTGACAAAAAAAATATATGTGGGAGTATTTAGTATCTGCCTACTTACAATTTGTATTTTATATACTAGGAAAAATTATAAAAAATTTGAACGTAATATGAAATTAAAATTATTTTTGTTTGTGTGGGTATTTTATACGACTACTGGACTTTATTTATCTTCTTGTAACATCTTAAAAATTTTACAAAATATTATAAGTACACCTACAAGAAAAAAACTGTAATATACATGCCAAGAATTTTTATTAAATAAATAAATTCATTTAAAAATAGTACGGTTATTAGTAGAATCCAGATTTGTATGTTACTTCTATGGGCATTGTAGATACACGATCTATAAAAATTGGATGGAATGTACATAGGACTGATTGTAGTCTAGTGGTTAAGGCTTCAGACTAGTAATCAAAAAGAAAAGGTTTCGAATCTCAGGAGAGAAAAATAATTACTTTATATAAAAATAAAATGCTCTGCACAGGGTTGAAAAGTTTATCTCCCTTTATCAAAGACCTTTTTATAAACTTCTTCTTACGAAGAGCCCAAATGGTTTGCCTTGGATAGGGAGAAATGGCAAAAAGATGGATTATTTTTTCTGCTAACCAATCCTAGGGTTGAAATAAAAGAATAAGGTCAAATATCTATAATCTAAGTTGCAAAGATTTGTGATTAGACTTGAACTCAAGCGTCCGATCAAAAAATCTGAAATTTCTAGAACCATCGACCAAGCTATATGTTTATCGTTACTTACATGCAGAATACAGCAAGATTGAAAATGCGGCATATTTGCAAATTGCAAGGGTATCAGATGCTCCATAATAATATTGGGTTACATCATTATTTTTTTCCTTCCGAATACCGGTTTTTGGATCGTTAAGAGTAATCAAGAAGCTCGTTTTGTTTTGGCTGTAGACTCGACCGGGCTTATTCATTGAATTTTTGAAACCGAATTTTTGTACGGAAAACTGTCTTATAAACAGATCAGAAGTCTATAATCTATAATATAATTGCACAGATATATTAACATTTAAAATTTCTATTGCATGCATGCTCACAAACATTTTTTATTAAAAAATTCAAAAATTATGAAAAACTTACAACCTTTTCACACTGCAAGAAATTTATCCAGCTTGTCTATTGTTTCGGATGAGATCTTTGGGCGAACCATGTGATGATGATGATAATGATAATGATTTTTTTTTCGGTGGTGCCGTTTAATTATCCATGACCATCTCAAGGGTGCCATGGTTTTTTGAGTAGAGCATTTTCTTCAATCCTTTTCTAAAGTTAGCTTCCAAAAGCTTCCATACATCCCCATATACTACTAGACTTTTGATCCAGCACCGGATAGAACAAAACATAGACAAACTGGACAGAATACATAACGGTTTGAAAAAGGTTATAAATTTTAAAAATACCGCATTCTTTTAATAAAATTTTAGTCAAATTAAGTGTCCGTGCTTTTGTATAATTATTTTAATAATGAACACAATATATTATGTTAGATATACATCTTAGATTCTCTCAGATATACACCCACATACGTAAATATCTTATATAGTGGGTAACCCTCCGGCCATATCAGCTTCATTATAACATTCCATTGCGAGTGTTTTATAGACCGAATTAAATGGACCGTGAACCGAAGAGGAGAACTTCTTTTATAACGAAATTTGATATGGCGCATGAATAAATAAAAGACATCATAATTACGATGCTCGTATTTCAAAGCGTACGTATATGGAGTTGTTTGTTGTGTGAGGGAGACTTAAAAAAACGTCTTGGCTTTGAGGTGTTTCTCAAATATTCTCTATCTATAATCGAAATTGGAAAGATACGAAGATTAAAGAATCGTATTGAATGCACGTCTAGAAGTGGTAACGTGTAAGTGCGCACTTATTTCTGCCGGTTTTCCCTGAAAAAATGTAAGAATTGAGTGTCCAGGTTGAAGGAAAGTATCTTGGTTGAAGGACCTGATACTGAGGTTTGGCAGAAGCACAAAATCCCTCTTTTTTGCAGCATTATTGAAGATGAAATTTTGATATTTTTTAGTGTTGTTTGATATTATGATTGAAAATCTACAGTGAAGAGACACAAGAAGAAGAAGGGGGAACACACTATAGAAGAACTTTAAAAAATCAATGGACTCGGCACAAATCATAATTTAGATTTTTTCAGCGTGCAAACGTCACTCTTACATGGGGCTTCGGTTCCTAACAACCAATAACAGAATATTTATTTGCTTTTTCTTTAGCAGCCCGACCGCTTCAATCACATTTTTTCCAGCAATTTAAAAGTGAGAGTACAATACACTTGGATATTTTTTTGCTTTAAAAAAAGTTTGAGGGATTATGACTTCTCGTATTTTGAAGAAATTCAGAAGTCCTCAGTTTTTTAGTAACCTGATACTAAACGTCGTAATTCATTAAGATGTTGAGGCTACTTGTCAACGCATTATTCAAATTATCAAGTGACTTCATTAGGAGCGCCTTAAAGCCGCTTTCAACGTCCGATTATATCATGATAGCCCTACAAAATGTCAAGATGATTAAGACGTAAAGTGACACGTCTAATCCATTGTGTTTATGCATAAGGCGTGACCTGACTTCCTTTTTTCCATTTTTTTTTAAAGAAGATATTCAAAGTAGTAATATTTTTCATTCCATGTAAAATTTAAAAAAGTTCTTGAATTGTTTGGTGTGAGGTTGATAACACATCATCTGAAAATTCCTCCATTTTGATAATTAAATGCCTGTTTTTGGAGAAGGTCAGCAAGAGTTTGTTTAATTTTTAGAGTTTATTTGTTTTATATATTTTAATGTATTAATTTCTGACCACCCATACTTTAAAAATGGTTCCTTTTGCCAATGTCACCCCTGCTTCAGGGAAGGTTGGCAAGAATTGCAGGGCTTATGTTCATTTGAGATCGGGTTTTTATATTGTAGGTCCATATGCGGCATGTGTTAGTGCGAACTTATACGTGTCTGCTTGTGGGAATGCATTTGATATGAATCTCAAATGATATGCATCTTTGCAACTTAGATTTAGATTAGACAGTTTATTAAGAAATTGAAGAACAATATCTGTGAGACTTAGATTATTATAGATGAAGTTGATATTGGCCTGTAAGGGGTATATGCTCTTAAACTCAATCAGTATAAAAAAGGATTTCAAAATTAGATTAGATTATACACAACAAGCCGAGATATCAAATTTTTAATCTAAAATCTTTTCACGGCTTGATTTATTTTTCTATTTTTTGTACCTCTGATAGGATTATGAACCTGCGTCGAGTAGTTGGGTGTAAAGAATTGCATTACTAAGCCACAAACGTAATTAGTTCCGTGGATAATTTCATAATTCTGAACCAAGGCTAACTAACAATGACAGACAGTTTTTTGATCTGTACTCCAAGTATAAAATACTACACAACTCTCCTCTATGACGTCTTTCAAAAAAATGTGTGAAAACTAAGTCACTCACTAGGGGTGCTGCTGCATCTATCGTACATTTTTCTATCAACGCGATCGAGGGGAGTTTACGCAACGTGTTATAATCAGTAATTGAACTTTCCAAAAAAATACATGAAAACAAAACTCTCACTTGAGACGCTGTTTTAGTTGTGAACATTTTTTATTTACGACGTGGTTGAGTATAAGCACAATGTTTTGTACTTGGAGTGGTGACCAGATGCTCTATCAGCTATCTAGTTTAACAATTGTGCCTAGTACGCATGGTTGAGTTGAAAGGGGTGGTCGATTTACTAGAACAGAAAGGTTAGTAATGTTTTCAATGGATAAGTACGAAAGTTACTAAAACACATTAAAAACGCAAGCCAGTTTGTAAATAATGAAAGGATATGGTAATTGCTATATTAAAGGTAACAAGATAAACAATGCAAGAGAAATATAGAGAAAAGTTGCTGAAATCGAAAAAAGTTGTACTTTCAAGAAAATATACGTGACATTATAAAAGAAAATCTAACACAATGTTAGCAAATAAATTGTAAAAATTTCTTTGCTGGTTTTTGAATTATTATAACTATGTTGTTATTCACATATATTACATGTATAACTGTTTGTTTGTCTAATAAAAAAAAATCTAACACCAAAGAGGCTACGCAACGCAACTAAACAGCACAAAATATTGTCGTCCCTTTCAGTGTTGTCCCCAAAGGAGATTAATGTGAAAATTTGTAACTCATACATAGGTCGTTTTTCTCATTAAACTGTTTTTTCAATTTTTAATTTAAAAAAATCAAATGTTTCCAATTGTCAGATACCTAATGACGCTCTGATGACCGAAAACGTTTGTAATTTTTTAATGAAAAACAGTGCAATTAAACAATTTTATGATTAAATTAAAACATCTTTTTGTTAAGAATCCTTGATAAACAGTTATCTAGGGGAAGGCTTAAATTTTATTTTATTTATGCAATGACGTGTTTTTATTTTATTTACGTATCATATCATCAAAGATAAACTAACTGACTAAGGCACTAGCTTTTCTATCCACCCCTGTGTGAACAAGGCATATCTGAGAATGCAAGTAAGAGGAATGACCACAGCTCGGATGGCGTTTTGCTTTATTTTATAATCAAACTTTTATTATTGGAGCATTACAGTGTTGAAAGTCAAGGTAATATGACTTTTAACAATGACAATGTAGTAGCTGTGGTTTTTACACTTGAACGCTAAGAGCTGGTATGAGACTAACCACCCATTCTGTAAAGTTTCTGTCACTTCTGTTTCAGGTAGGATATTCAATAATTGCAGGCTTTATGTTCATTTGAATTTCGGATTTATATTTTGTAAGTAACATGCCTCTGTTACAATCATCCCAATGTCACTTTTTTCAGGAAAGACTGAAAGAGATGCAAGAGTTTAATTTATAAATTTTACATTTATTGTGTAAGTACTCTTGCAGCATATTTCTGCACAAACTTGCACGTGTTTGGTTGCATTGAATGTTAATCTTAAATGTTAAGTGTCTTTACAACTTAGATAATAGATTTTTATGGCAGAGAGAAGAACAAATTATTTGGTATACAAATTGTAGAGATAACATTTGACCAATTGATCAGCTGTTCATGCGCAGCTATATTTTATCGCTTGCAATCTACCGACATGCTCGTTAGATAAATTTATAACTCAAGATCAAGGTGTGATTCCCACTTAGCCCGTTGGACGTTAAAGCCCAATGCATTTTTAGAACAAAGTATTTTCAATTACAAAAAGAAGGTAGTAAAATGATTCCCTAAAATGGCTTCTGCTAGACATTATTTTTCTTTTTTTGTATTAAATTGTTTTTAGACCACCGCTAGCTAAACGAATTGAATTTAGCCACATAATGGACACAAAAAACCCACAAATTACTTTCTGGATAATTAAACCTTGCCGGTACCCAAAGTATAAACCTTTACAATTCTACTCAACGGAAGCGTTTTACCAAAAAATGTAAAGATACTCAACCGCTCTCTAGAGGCACTGTTTTTAGTTTCAATACAATTTTTAGTAATTCCTAGGGTTGAGTTTTAACGTTATGTTTAATCTTTTATACTCGGGGTATTAGAAATATTACTGCGTCATTTCCAACGATATTAAGTCTAGGTTTTGATTAGCACTCCCATGCGAATCCTTAATTAGGATCGTATCTTAATTGTTAAATTAATTAATTATCAATTTGTTCATCATTATTAATTTGTTAGCAAATTTTAATACTGTACCATTCACTAAAATATTTAACATCCACTCGAAAAAAAATGTGATTTAATTTTTAAAACGAGTAGGTACTTCTTTTACAACCTTTAATCGAAAATAGAGTAAGTCCAGTAGATAATTGTTCTTGCAAAGTGGTTTATGAGTGTTTAATGTGCAAATGATGCCAAAAAATTGCTTGTCTTCAGTGCATTTCGGAACTTCTCATGGTCCTCTTGTTCTCTTTCTCACATGATAAGGCGGGTGGTTCTAGGCCAAAGGACCAACAACTGTAAATGCACGCTCTCCATACATTGTGTTAACACTTCAATCCGTGTTTTGAGTTTGGTTTCTGCTGAGCGTAGTATTAGGCTTTGTTTGCCAAAGTTTGACAGGCTTGATTAGATTAGTGAGGCATTTGTGTGTTTTTTAAAATAGAGCTTTGTGGATCATCAGTCGGATCATCGATCACACGTAAGGCTCTGGGACACGGAGCCAGTGAAGCTTTTGGAGAAGTGGAGTAATATGATGAAACATAGGTTTAAATTAAAGTTAGGAGAGGCATCTTTTGAAGACTCATCAACTGAAGATCCATCCAGTGATCCGGATCATTGTATGAGGCACAAAGACCCGGAGTGTAATCATTACTGATTCATCGATACATCCTCCGTAGAGGCAATAAATCTGTGTACTGAGCCGCTTCGTAAACGAATACCGCTCAGCACAGTGACGATCAACTATGACTGTTAAATTACAAACTAAGCAAACATTGACACTTGAGCAGAAAACGCAGCACAGTACGAAAAAGTCGATGATGAATGATTCCATTGATTTTTTCATTGGCTTCGTTTCCTGACATTGTCACAAGGGCGCCCAGAAAGATTTGGTGAAAAGATCGGTTTTGACGCGTCTCTTAAAATGTCTGCTGTGGGTGATTTCTCGAACTATAGGGGTAGTCGGTTCCATTCCTTTGAAGCTGTCACTGCAAAAGCACGCTTATCGAAAACTGTTGCAGACTTGCGTAAGGGCTCATTGACCAATGTCCTGGTTCCAATACTCAGAAATTAAAATCAATTGTCTGCTATTCTACACCCTTGATGAGTAGCATAGTGAAAAAAAATCATATTGTTGGAATAAAACGGGCATTTGTGATCACTTTCATGGTTTATCTTATAATGAAAAGACTCTGAAGAATGCTAAAGCTTTTTAGTACATTTTGATGCATTTCCCCAAAAGTCAGAATAACTTAACGGAAAACTATATGACTAGTATCACAAAAAGGAAGATTCGTTATCAATGTCGTAGTCATCTCGATTTTTTAATTTCAACACATTTTGTCTATTTAAAACTTATTTTTTCTTAAAAAGGTTGTGCATCACTATTATATTAACTCTGTTTCAATAAATAATTTATATGATGAACGTGCGTATGTGTATTTTAACAATAATAAAATATTAGTAGCGTCTAACTAACGTCTCATACTGCCGCCTAATGAACCAATTCATTAACTCACAAATAGACAGAGGTCAGCTAACCGGCATCTGATACAAACGGAGATATATCTGATACTATTTATCATAACTCGGTACTAGTATTCATATTTTTATACTATGATATTGCCCACCCATATTGGTAAAAATTATAGACATTATTGCAGAGTATTACATATTTTTTTGGAATTATTACTGCTCTGTTTACACCAGGACGTTGATTTGTTCCTTTCAATAAAAGTCAGCAGACCGCACTGGCTCTGTCAACACATGCAACGAATGTACCATCGGAGCCTGGAAAATGTGGATGTAATGATGGACCCAAAGGGACGCAAGATAGTGGGAAGACCCAGATTAAGATGGCTGGACGGAGTGGTGGCAGACTGCCGTGCGGTAGGAGTATAGGATTGGAGAGGGAAGGCGCTGGATAGACAGCGGGGGCTGCGGTTGATAAAGGGGGTCAAACCCCCCCCCCCCCCCATGCCATTGATGATGATGATGTTCCTGTAATTGAGTTTGAAAGAAAACATTGAAACGGGACATCGTTTTGAGACAAGTATGAGTTGGATGGCCCGTAAAATAACGCAAAAAAGCTGCACAAAAAGTGTAACTTCTTAGTCGCTTTTGCGACGAGTGCTACCTACTTCACTTGAGGGGGGGGCTTTCCTGCTCTCCAGGGGGCAGGTTCCCATTTTTTGTGAAGGCTTCTTATAAACACAGCGGATCCTATTATTTTTGTTAACATATCGACAAACCTTAAACTGAACGTGGTGACAATCGGAGCTAACGTCGCTATCTTATATAACATCACTTTTGATAGTTCAAAGCGATGTTAACTGAATTGCTGAAATGTAAGAAGTATTTTGTTGACTAAAACCAAAAGAATACCCATTGATTTTATAAGTTTGAAGGCCGCAAAGTCATAACAGCGTCTTCGTTTAGCTGTCATCTAAATTCACTAATATCAGTGTAACTCCAAAACGGGAAGTCATTTCTGATACCCCTGGTGTGGATCGAACTCTAGCCTCCCCTGCTTAACTTAGCTATCGACCGGCCCATGTCTTCTTTTATTTAATAATCCCATCATTGAGACCATACATCCATCTTCTGCATAAACTTCTACCTTCACCATCTTCCTCTGCCTTGTCATCCGACTAGCTGCATCCACAAACTGGTTTCCATGCCACTCTCCATATTACTCGTCGTCATGGCTTGATCTGACGAAGACACTGGGTGTGCAAGTCTTTTAGTGAGTTTGACTAACCAGGTATGAGTGCACTGTAAATGCAAAAAAAAACTACTCATATATCATAGAAAACCAAAATCGGTAATCGAAGATTTGCTTTTAAAAATAATTAAGAGATAATCATTTTCTGTAAGTACTCGTACTTTTATCCTATTCACGATATAAATCCCAGATTTCCGTCATTGGTTCTATACACGTTCTATATGAATCATATACAATTTATTTTTTGTCGCATTATCTCCAAAAGGGTTGCGTGTGACCAGTGGAGCAAATCTATTTACACAGGTTAAGAGGCTAGCCTGACTCTAGCCACTGAACTGTATAAAGGTTTCTCGGTTTTTTCTTGTAAAAATTGAGTAAACCTTGAAGAAACAAGTACTGTAATGTTTTTGGGTTCGGAAAGTCTCTAAATTAAAACATACAGGTCTTATTACAGGATCTTTATTTTCACTTAATTTATTTTTACAATTTATACTTATTTTAACACTTTTTAGCAACTCATTTTTTTTTTATAGTTCAGCACCGCTTACACTCTTCAATCAAAGGCAACTATCTCACTGACTTAGTGCACTCAATTTTGCTCCTTATATACTGTAGTGACAGAAGTCTCTAGGAGCTAATTTTGCCAGTAAGCTCGCGAACATTCTACCAACTTCAAGAGTACAAAAGGATCATTTAATTTCTAGATTTCTTAAGCCTATAACTATTGCTACCTACGGTGTACACCTATATTAATCTACTTTTGACATAATACTATAATAACTATCACTACCTACGATGTACACCTATATTAATCTACTATTTACATAACAGTACATTATAAAAATGTCTCAGATTTTTGTACTAAACTCAATAGTCAATTTTTACTCAGCTTACACGACGCTCTCATCTTCGCCACACATTTTGGTAGAAACAGTTGTTTTCGTGTTGGTTAACATAGCGCCTTTTTTAATTTTTCCCTAACCGCAGTGTTTAAACCAGTTTTTACATGTAAAAAGATTTTTTTTAAACTAAGGACCGAATCAAAGTAATTTTCCTTGGCAATGACTTAAAAAATAATATAGGTCATCGTTTAAAATTAAATATTTTGGTATTTACTGCCTCGCTTAAATCAATCAGTCACACACTATTATCTTGAATATAATATATGTGCATAAAAGTTTTGTATTTTTCTCACTATCCCCGTAAGAACGGCCTTTTGAAGTACTTGAAATGGTTCGGACTTGCTTTTCTACTTGCCCACTGGCAGCTAGTTCCGCTGTCAGTTTTTTATCCCACGGAGAGAAATCTGACGTCCCATCTATTTCTTTTTTATACATCAAACTATGAATAGTTGTACGGCAGAATATGACGAGCTGTAAAATTTTATACTGCATTTTTTTTTGTACATATTAAATCTTACTTGCAAAGATATATTAACATACGAGTATATAGATTGATTAATTATTCATGCATGAATATTATCGAATATTCGTTGTGTATAATATAAGTTGCAAGGATATAATAATATTTGAGATTCATATTTAATGTGTGCCCACAGCAAACGCTTACACATACGCAAGCGTACTTAGATACAAACAAAACTGAAACCCAAATCTCAAATGAACATTAGCCCTGCAACTCTTGCTGCCCTTCCTTGAAACAGGGGTGACAGTGGAAAAAGTAAACCATTTTTTACAGTATGGGTGGCCAGACTCATCAAGGAACCTGTAGAGTCACTCTAAATACTAAATAGTTTTTTTTTTTTTTTTTTTTTTGTAACTATTCTGCTCCCGAAGATGCCTCATTAGGCGAAAATATTCGAGCAAAAAAGAAATAAATATAACATAAAACTTTGTTTCCATTTAAATTTTTTAAATAATTAAAAATGGACTTTCGCTGTGTTAATAAATCCACCCTAAAAAATATAAATAGCTTTGATTTAACTAGCATGTGCTTTGGGACCTTCTGACGCATTCTTACAAGTCCGTGTACTAGGAAAGTTTAAGCATATTGGGTCTACTTATGAGCATTCATTCAGTATGAATCTTAAATGTAAAAATATATTTTTCGACGCTATGGCAAAGTGAGTCAAGATATGGTCAAGACGTTATCGCGAATAGCATGTTTGAAATAAAACAACGCTGTCTTGATTCCATCGGTCCCTTTGATGATAACTTTGACTCCTTTTTAACATATTATTATTGCCGTGAATTATAAATTATTTATTTATGTCAATGAAAAAAATATTTGCAAAGAAAATGATTGATTATTCTGGAATAATCACAAAGCAAGGAAATAAATCAGCGCTAATCAAATGTGAGCACAGCTGTCTTGTCAAATCACCGATACATTTTACTCTCCCTCCTGCGCATGGGCATCTCTATACTTCTTGTAATGGCGCGTCACACACCGTTGTATTCCGCGCTAGTGCTGTACGTGCCTGTGACACTGAAAACTTGATCCCTCCCGTCACTTGAGATCCTCATTCAACCCGAAGTAAAACATTATTACATGAATTCCGGTTTTACGCATCACTAGTCACGGTCACTTCATTGGTTGAGCTTAGGAAATTTAGTGATGTATGAAAATTGCAATGCCGGCAATACCGGTTAATACCGGAATTTTATTCAATACTTGAAAATTTGGGTTAATTTTTCATGCATAAATTGTTGTGTAATTAAAATTGAATAATTTATAAATATTGAAGAAAAGTTTAAGCATTTTTTTACATTACAGCATGTATTTTTTTTTTTGTTACTCTTCTAAGATTTTCTTTACTTTTAGTAACAAAATAGGATCATCTAAAGCTAACCTAATGAATTGTATTTAAAAAAATATTTTGTCTGAAAAAAAATATCGCCCCCGGGTGGGCTCGAACCACCAACCTTTCGGTTAACAGCCGAACGCGCTGCCCATTGCGCCACGGAGGCTTGTGTCTAAATGCATTAACAACAATCTAAATAAACTGTGAATACAAATCAAAATTATGTTGATTAAACAAATTTTTTTTTTTTTATTGCTGTACCGTGCAAAATTTAGGTAACCTGTGGATAAAATAAAAATAATTACTTTTCTTATCACAGCTATTTTATTAAAAATACACATTGTATTTAAATGAAACTCTTTATGAATCATTAATCCATAAGATTACAAACCAAACCAAGTCTTCCATAGAAAAAATATTCTGGTCTTCAGGAAATAGCCTCTACTACACCCGCTGTTTCTTTTGTCGTATGTATTGTTTTTTTCTTTAAAATAATAAATAACAAGTCTTTATTCGTAGTTGACCTTTTTTGCATGGCAAACCATTTGTTTTCCAATCACCTTTCAGTTAAATTTACGCAATTTTGATTTTTTTAAATGCGTAAAATGTACCGAACATAACCTATTTTCACTCAGTTAAAAAGCTTTAGTTTCAGAACAAAGCGATGAAATCAATCCACCTAACGTTGAAATGTGACATAATAAAAATATATCGGACGCGCGCAATCTCCCAATACCGGCATTCGACCCGGTATTCGCCCGGGATTGACGGCTTGCATTGTTTTTGTCTTGGAATGCGGAAAGTGACGTTTCGCACGCATGCAGCTCGCGCCTAATGATCTGACAGATTCCCCCTCGTTAGGGAATACCGGGCGCATGTGTCGCATGTCCCGTTACAGTTTTTGCACGACACGTTCGACTGTGGCGTGATTGAGTGTTGCAATAAAGACGAAAAAATCTTCATTATAAATTTCATAGAATTTTGTATAGAATATTATGAATGTCGTGCCTTCAACGTTCATCTATCTATAATATGTATTTGCATTGAATATTTACACTTCGCGTGAAAACGTGTAAGCTCGCGTTTACACATCATGCATGTGTGGATATAAACTCTGCATCTCTTGCCTATTTTCCCGGAAACATACATGTGCGGTTCTGGCCGTAATTTTAAAAGCGCCAATTTTCAGGCAAGACCCTTTTACCTGTTAGCCCGGATGGTATATTGGTAAAGGCACATGATTTTTTTAAATTGTTCAACCAAGCGATGAATATGTTTAGTAAATAAAATGATATTTTTTGTTGATCCACGTTAAACATTAGATTTCAGACCGGTTTGAGTATAGTTATTGGTGTAAGGTTGTCTATGCACCTGTGAAAATAAATAGGTTATATCTACTGATTCTTGTATCTTCCGTATAACGCGAACTAAAACAAAACATAAAAAATAAATGAAATATACATTATACAGCTGCTTAGATACCCGCGTTCTTATATCTCATAACCATATAATTTAAGTTTTTGGTTCAAATATTGATAAAATAAATAAAAAAGAATCGAGGCTTCCTAATGATTTATTCAAAGCGTTTTCTTTAATCCATAACGCACTGTAAGTATTAAACTTAACGTTTAACCTGAACCATAGAGTTTAACCAAAAATATGTAGAAACTAAAACGCACACTAGATGTGCTGTTTTGTTACCATTATTTGCAGGCTGGGACTAAGGGCGGTACATGCGACTTGACCACATAAGGGCTCCCAAAGTCATACAAAGTCATGAAAGTAAGAAACTTGGGCCTCTTGACCATGGAGTCCCAAATGAGTATTAAAGTAATAGCGAAACTGTTCTTCTATTCCTTTTTCGATCGTGGGTTTTGTGGCGTGTTCGATTCCCGACGAGTAGAAAAAAACCGTAATTTTCAAACTAATTGTGTTTTTTGCTGGGTTAAAAAAATCGTATACCTTACTATTATAATTACCTACCACCAAAGGTCATCCATATTAACAACAACTGCGTTCTCCTTGATAATTGGCACTTTATATAGCAAAGCCCAAGCTTGCAGAGGGCTTTTGAGGTGTGATTCACACAAAAACATCGCATGTTCGAGTCCCGTCGTGGCTTATGGCCGGTAACCTGACCCAGGTTCAACAGAAACCATTAAGCTATTATTTATTAAGAATTTAATAAAAACTAAATTATTAATTTATAATGTGTACCTACTCTTGTTTCTCGCCAGGCAAAATTAGGCTGGCGAGTTGCAATCCACTTCAAAAAAAAATTGTAAACAAATAAAAGAAAACCTCTTTGGGGCTTCATGCTTGCACTGCACCAGGACCTCCGATAGACTTAATCCGGGCATGTTTATCGATAAACGCCAGGGTTGGGCTTAAAGTAACATTTTACACTTGACGTTATGTCTCCCGAGTATACAACATTTATATAAAATCTCCTCGATTGCGTGAATCGAAACTATATGAGTATTAAATTTACGAGCGCAATCCTAGTGAGGATATAGTTTCAATGTATATATTTTTTTATTTACTCTATCGAGTGGAGTTTACGCAGCGCTTTACACTCGGTGTACTGTTAATCAATTTGACCGTAGCTGATTCATGTCGGACCCTCCCCGGGTCGTGAACCCGCTGCCGTGGGCTCTGTAAGCCAGCCAGGTAACGACTGAGCCAACGTCAAATGGCCATCCATACATCACTTGTTCCGTTTCTGCATAGCTAATTGTTTATTCGTGATCTTTAAGGTGGATTTGAATTGAATTGTTTTTTGTCTTATTAATCATTCTTTCCCATTTTTGTTTTCTTTTATAATAGAAATTTCGTCTTCTACTTGTGTGTTACGCCTCTTCAGTGAATATTTGTGAAGATCATAGCAATTTGAACCTTCGATACTGCTGCACGAAAGAGAGTTCTTCAATCATGACGTTCTCCTTCAACCTGGATCCCATCGTTCTTAAATTCTTCCCTGTATGATGAGATGTAGGAGAGAATATTTCACATGTGGTCAAAATTAACCAACTTGTTATTTTTTAAGAACATCAGAAGTTTGGCTCTGGTATTTATCCGGGAAAGAAACTCGACATTTGTGACTCAATTCATCAAACATTATGAACGCTTCTACGGATTCGACTCCAATGTCATCAGGAAACGAGTCTCTTCCACAATATTCTTGTTTTAGTGCCACTTCTATGGAAGATCGTTGTCAGTATTATGGCCGAGAAGGCCAAGTGGGCTGATCATTCTAGCGTATTTGGAATAGAATAACGTTAGTTCGATCCCCGCTTGGGTCATTTGACCATAACTTTGACCCTGGTTAAACAGATGTTATTGGGTAATTATTAATAAACTAGGGGCGTTGCCCCTGGCTGCTACGCAGCCCAACCCCTTAACATTTGGTGAATGTGTATATTGCGCATAGTTTCCTCGCGTTAAAATTCGGAAAACATGTAAAATAAAAACATGCAGCCTTTGTAAAAGAAAATCGACCACCCAAAGTTTAAAAAATGGTTCACTTTGAAGATTTCAGCTGTGTTTCAGGGAAGATTGGCAAGAGTTGCAGGGCTTATATTAATTTGAGATTGGGTTTTTATGTTGTAAGTCAACATGCATTATGTGTAAGCGTGAACTTATAAATGTCTGCTTGTGAGAATGCATTTAATATGAATCTCGATTGGTATGTATCTTTGCAACTTAGATTATAGAACTTAACAAAATAATTTCCTTGACTTATAGGTTAGTATGTGGCTGACCACCCATACTGTAAGAATGGTTTACCATGAAAATTTTATCTCTGTTTGAGGAAAAGTCGGCAAGAGTTGCAGGGCTTATGTTCATTTGAGATTAGTTTTTTATTTTATAAGTCCACATGGGGCATTTGTAAGCGCGAACTTATACCTGTCTGCTAGTGGGAATGCATTTAATATGAATCTCAAATGGTATGTATCTTGCAACTTAGATTAATGAACTAAACAAAATAATTTCCTTGACTAAATGTTAGTATGTGGCTGACCACCCATACTGTAAGCAATGGTTCACAATGCAAATTTTATCTCTGTTTGAGGAAAAGTCGGCAAGAGTTGCAGGGCTTATGTTCATTTGAGATTAGTTTTTTTTATTTTGCAAGTCCACATTGGGCATTTGTAAGCGTGAACTTGTACCTGTCTGCTTGTGGGAATGCATTTTATATGAATCTCAAATGGTATGTATCTTTGCAACTTAGATTATAGAACTAAACAAAATAATTTCCTTGACTTATAGGTTAGTATGTGGCTGACCACCCATACTGTAAGATTGTTTTACAATGAAAATTTTATCTCTGTTTGAGGAAAAGTCGGCAAGAGTTGCAGGGCTTATGTTCATTTAAGATTAGTTTTTTATTTTATAAGTCCACATGGGGCATTTGTAAGCGCGAACTTATACCTGTCTGCTTGTGGGAATGCATTTAATATGAATCTCAAATGGTATGTATCTTTGCAACTTAGATTAATGAACTAAACAAATTAATTTCCTTGACTAAAAGGTTAGTATGTGGCTGACCACCCATACTGTAAGCAATGGTTCACAATGCAAATTTTATCTCTGTTTGAGGAAAAGTCGGCAAGAGTTGCAGGGCTTATGTTCATTTGAGATTAGTTTTTTTTATTTTGCAAGTCCACATTGGGCATTTGTAAGCGTGAACTTGTACCTGTCTGCTTGTGGGAATGCATTTAATATGAATCTCAAATGGTATGTATCTTTGCAACTTAGATTAATGAACTAAACAAATTAATTTCCTTGACTAAAAGGTTAGTATGTGGCTGACCACCCATACTGTAAGCAATGGTTCACAATGCAAATTTTATCTCTGTTTGAGGAAAAGTCGGCAAGAGTTGCAGGGCTTATGTTCATTTGAGATTAGTTTTTTTTATTTTGAGAGTACACATTGGGCATTTGTAAGCGTGAACTTGTACCTGTCTGCTTGTGGGAATGCATTTAATATGAATCTCAAATGGTATGTATCTTTGCAACTTAGATTATAGAACTAAACAAAATAATTTCCTTGACTAAAAGGTTAGTATGTGGCTGACCACCCATACTGTAAGCAATGGTTTACCATGCAAATTTTATCTCTGTTTGAGGAAAAGTCGGCAAAAGTTGCAGGGCTTATGTTCATTTGAGATTAGTTTTTTTTATTTTGCAAGTCCACATTGGGCATTTGTAAGCGTGAACTTGTACCTGTCTGCTTGTGGGAATGCATTTAATATGAATCTCAAATGGTATGTATCTTTGCAACTTAGATTATAGAACTAAACAAAATAATTTCCTTGACTAAAAGGTTAGTATGTGGCTGACCACCCATACTGTAAGCAATGGTTTACCATGCAAATTTTATCTCTGTTTGAGGAAAAGTCGGCAAAAGTTGCAGGGCTTATGTTCATTTGAGATTAGTTTTTTTATTTTGCAAGTCCACATTGGGCATTTGTAAGCGTGAACTTGTACCTGTCTGCGTGTGGGAATGCATTTAATATGAATCTTAAATGGTATGTATCTTTGCAACTTAGATTATGTAAAGAAATACACAAAATAATTTTCTTGACTTATAGGTTGGTATGAGGCTGACCACCCATACTTTAAAAAATGGTTTACTTTGCAAATTCACCTTTGTTTCAGGGAAGGTTGGCAAGAGTTGCAGGGCTTATGTTCATTTGGAATGGGCTGTTATGTTGTAAGTACACATGCAGCATATGTAAGCGGGAACTTATACATATCTGCTTGTGGGAATGCATTTAATATAAATCTTAAATGATATATATCTTTGCAGCTTAGATTAGATTAGATTAGAACTTATACATGTCTGCTCGTAAGAATGCATGTAATATGAATCTCAAATGTTATATATGTTTGCAACTTAGATTACAGATTGAAATCCATTTTTATTTGGCTTTTTTTTTATTTTTTATTTGCATGAAATAAAAGAAAATGTAAAAAAAACTTTTACGTTTTGCCGCTAGATGTCAATATTGTTCCATACATTTTTAGTATGAACAAACAGATTAATTCCTAAAAGTTTTCATACATTTGTAAACACACACGCGTAAGCTCGCCGCATTGCAGCATATATACAAAAATTAATTTGCTATAGAGCATGAATGTGTTTCATCTGCTGTGATGGCATTGATTTTGAAAATCGAAACTCGACGACGAATGACGACGACGAAGGGTAATATAATAAAGGATAATTCATTAAAATAAACAATAATGAATTATTAATTGATGATATTAATACCTGTTTCTGGCCAGGCAGAATAGGTCGGTGAATTACATTCCTCTTCACAAATCTATTTAAAAAAAAAAAAAAATCGGCGATCAGCTTGGCTTTTTTCCTCTTGGATACTCGCGGCTTCCACGGCAAGGAGGCACGAAAACTTTGTCACAGAAAAGCCACATGTTTTTTTGTCAATTATATTTTAATCTTAAATGTTTAAATATAGTTTGGTCCGGTCGATAGCTCAGGTGGTAGAGTGCTTGCATTCCATGCCGAAAGCTCGGGTTCGAATCCCACCGAGGGTGTCAGAAATGATTTCCTGTTACGGTGTTTATTTCAAACCCCAAAATAAAATACCGGCAAGGTTTACTCAGCCTTCACTAGAAATGAGTACCAGCACTCTCGGGAGCTGGGAAACCTCCACTTCAACTGAAGTGGTTGGCGTAAGGCCGGCCCCCTTACCTATAAAAATAAATAGGTTCAACTCGCCACGTGCGACCCCTTCGGGGATAACGCGGCAAGAAGTTACACTATATATGTAGCTTAGTTGCGTTGCGTTGCGTAGTTGTAACTTAGATTATACATTATGGGAACAACTAATTCTTTTGCATTTGGAGAACCACTCAATGTTTCTCATTAAGACACACCTAACGGATGAAAGCGTAGTAATTTTTCGGACATGCCCAAACCAACTTGCCTTAGGTCATACTGTATCCACACACTGCGTACATGCCACAAACATTTCATTAATTATCCGAAAACACCATAAATCATCCGAAATAATTATGTTACCACCATCGGTTTCATTTTCTCACAGCTCTGCGCGTTGTTTGATTATTTAATTATTTTTTAATCACTCACATCCAGGTTTCTACATAGAAAACAATTTACATACAACTGATACTGGTAAAATTAACTGTACAATGTACATTTCCTATGTCAAGAAATGAAATAAATAAAAGAAATTGCTAGAATTAACAAGTCTGAATCCAGCGCATAGATCAGATAGTAGATTATTATGTTTTATGCCAGAAAGGTACTCACCAATGGTGTCAGAAACGATATTCTGTTTTATTATCTAGGTTTTTGGCAGTTACTTCGTGAAAGTTCATTTTAATAGATTAAAATAAAAAACTTATTTGTTACAATTCACATGAGCTTTTATTATTTTTTAAACACTACCGGTTTCGGGAGAAGCAATACCTCCCATCTTCAGGTGTAAATATAAACTTATATATTTTTAAAGTTTATATTTACACCTGAAGATGGGAGGTATTGCTTCTCCCGAAACCGGTAGTGTTTAAAAAATAATAAAAGCTCATGTGAATTGTAACAAATAAGTTTTTTATTTTGATATTCTGTTTCGCTTTTTATTTATACCCAAAATATGTAAAAATAAGGGCAAGGTTTCCACAATAAATGAAGCCAACCCCCTTAAGAGCTAAGAAACTCTCACTTCAAGTTAAGTGATTGACGTAAAGCCTGTTCCTTTAGCAATGAAAATAAATACCTTCCGCGCGCCTTATGCAACTCCTTCAGGAACAAGAAAATGCATTATATTTACAGCTTAGTTTTTTTTACAAATTTGGACTTACCTTTTATGTTGTAAGATCTATTATAACCGACTGTGTACTTATAATGATACAAAAAGAAGCAAATGACAATTCGTAATATCCGAAATCATATACACAGATTCCTTACTCTCTCCTTATTTCGTTATAACTCAACAATAATCGGTATAAGCAACTAACCAATAAAAACTGACCACCCTCTTGATCTGAAGATGAAAAATCGTCTCCGAAGTTTCTCTCGTCTATCGTTTCTGAATCTAAATCTAAATCATGTTTCATGTTTCATGTTCAATAAAACAGAGTAGACGATATTCATTGTTCCTCTAACATCATAACGTTTTAAGGAGCATTACTTACCCCATTTTGTTATTCAACTAATTAATAATTTACGGCCCTGTCATCTAGCGAGTATTTCTCTAAACATAACAAATGCTTTCATGTACCGCTAGCTAGATGGCGCTATCCGTCTCGCAGAGAGATATTAAACGATTCAATTAGACCGCGGGATGCGGATACTAGCTCCTCGGGCTCTGATAGTTTATTGGTAATGAAGGGAGGAAGTGGTTTGTCTATGTCAGATGGAATAGCGACATTCATAACTGGATGTGAAGATAGAATCATATCTAGGGACCGTAAAATAGGCATTCTACTTCTTTGTTAAAAATGTTTGCTCAAGCTGTGTCCGAAAGGCGTGCCAGATGAAAAAGACACGCAATTCGCCAGGAAAGTCTCCTGCATACTAATCTAATCTAAGCTGCAAAGATATGTAACATTGGGGATTCACATTACATGCATTCTCACAAGCAGACACGTACAAGTTCGCACTTGCGCATGCCGCATGTGAACCTTCAACATAAAAACTAAATCTCAAATGGGCATACACCCTGCAACTCCTGCCGACCTTCCCTGAAACAGGGGTGACATTGGCAAAGTGAACCATTTTCTACAGCATGGGTGATCAGCCGCATAACAACCTATAAGTCAAAGAACTAAAAGGAAATACAATATGGTTTTTTTTACATATGTAGATTTGAGGAAAGGAATGCAATTCACCAACCTATGTTACCTGGCCAGTTGTCTTCATGCGAAAGCAGAAGCTTGTGTGTAAAAAACAAAAAAGAAAATGTGTGCATGCATCTGTTGAACCAGGGTTGAAGTTATGGTCAAGTGGTCAAGTCGAACATGCGCCTCTGCCCCCTTAGCCATAACACCGACATGATCGAAGGGGTAAATTTTGTATCGGTCCGTAGACCAGTGGGCACTCTTTGGACTCGTAATTGGAAGGTCGTGAGTTCGAATTCGGCGGGGCATAAAAAATATACTATTTATATTTTCAAATATGCTCTTCTCTGGGTTGAAAAATTCATAAACCAGGCACGTGCATAAGGTATAGGCAAATACATTTCAGAATAAATATTTTCTCCCATTCCATTAAAATAACTCATTTTAAATTGATTGAAATGCTGACGATGGTTCCAATAGAACTTAAATTTTGAATTTGAAATCTCAATATCAAGCTGAAATGCGATTTTTACCATTTATTGCCTACCTATTAGGCGCATGTGCCTGTATGGGATGCACGACCCTGTCATATACCTTTTTAAAAAAAACGTTCACCAAAGGTCCATTCAGCCTTACAGCTACTGGGTCTTGCTTAAGAATCGTCGCTTTGTATAGCGACGAACAAGCTTGAAGAGGGCACTCGAGATGTGATTCACACAAAAACAGCGCTCACAGCACAAACAGGCAACTCTGCAGAGGCTCTGGCCACCCCTAGCGGAATGGCGACAGAGTTACAGTTACAGTTACCAAATAAACCAAACGCAACTAACCATCCTTGTATTATATATTTTTTATAAATTCCCTATGACGACTACACCGCCAGTTCCTAGAGCAAGAAAAAGGTGAAGTGTCCTGAGTATAAAACATTGCGTTATGCTCACCTCGATTGCGTAAATCAATAATGTATGGAATAAACGACGGCACTCCTGGAGGGCAATTAAGTTACCGTACTTTTTTTCGATTTATGCAATCGAGTTTCACGCAATGTTTAATACTAGAGGCAGAGGATCGAAAGGATATTGTTCAGAATCTAAATCAGCCTAATTTTTTTTAAAAGAGATTAATGTCGTAATTAAATATTTGTTCTGGGGGAAACATGTGATATATGTCCCCCTCACCACACACAAGAGTTAAGTCTCTTTTTGGTGAGGTAAAGCGTTACAAAATTTCAAGGGAAAAAAATATATTATGAATGTACTTATTTCAAATAAATAAATAAACTCTTCTTGCCGGGCTAAAGACAGTAAAGAGCGTCATAAACACTTTAGTGCACCGCACTGCATTTAGCATTTCCGCCAATTGTATGGGAAGAAGAGCTGTGGACTAGAAAAAAATCCCTGATTATAGGGAATCCATTTTTAAAAACTATATGTGGTGTCACATAGCCAAGGGATATTTTGGATGTTAAGAGTCCATTTTTAAATAGGAAAAAACGTTACTTATCTGCACCAAGTTTCTAAGCATTGTTCAGCAAGTCCCATGCTAGCCATCCCACATCTCGGCCTTCTATTAGCTCCACTATTTATGTAATTATTCAAGTAGCAAGTATCAGGGGCGCAGCAACGCTCAGGATATGTGTGCGTCTTTATAACATTATTATCTGCTAACTGTATCCATGCATTCTTCTTCCTCCTGCTCTCCGCGGATCTGCAAACGAGTTGCGGTAATTACAGCCTGGTTAGTTTAATTGCACACTTGTTATGAGGTGATTATTTATTTTTAATTATTAAATCTTGCTTTCATATAATGTACCAAGTCCTGAACTAGAGTATCCGGTTTTACAAGGGAATGTCTCACACAATAATCTGATTTTAATCGTCTACCGTCTAAGTTGGTATAAAGCTGACCCCTTCAACTGTAAAAAATGGATCACTTTGGCAATGTGACCCCTGTTTCAGAAAAGGTCGGCAAAAGTTGAAGGGTTTATGTTCATTTGAGGTTTGGATTTTAATTTGTAAGTACACGTGTAGCATTTGCAAGCGCAAACATACATTTATTATATGTTTTAAATGCTAATATATCTTTGCAACTTCGATTATAGATACCGTAGAATAGTAGGTATACTGTATAGATAACCCAGAAATTTCTAATAAGTATTCAGATTTTTTGGAATCATCAAACTTTTTGATTTGATTTTGATCATTTTACCCACATTAGATGCATAATGCTATTTTCAAAACATACTTCTAAATGAGTTTCACTCTTAATACTGTTTAAACTGAAAGACATATAGCATTTCAGATTCATTTTAATAGTAGGCTTGCAAGCAGACACGTGTACATTCACGCTTACTCATGCTGCATGTGTACTTACAAAATAAAAACCCAAACCATTAATAAATATAAACCCTGCGACTCTTCCCGACCTTCCCTAAAACAGACGTGACCTTTCCAAAGTGAATCATTTTGTACATTATAGTTGGTTGGTCTATAATCTATAATCTATAATCTAAGTTGCAAGGATATATTTATTTAAAGCTCTCAGATGTATGCCCACAAACCAACAAGTGTAGTTCGCGCTTACAAATGCTGAATGTGTACTTACAAATAAAATCCAAACCTCAAATAAACATAAGCCCCACAACTTTTGCCGACCTTCCCTGAAACAGGGGTGACATTGGCAAAGTGTACCATTTTTTACAGTATGGGTGGTCAGCCTCATACCAACCTATAAGTCAAGGAATATGAATAATAAATTACATTTAAATATAAAAAAGAACAAAACCTTACAAAGAAATCCATACAAAAAAAGTCAAAAATTTCCTATGCAAAAAATGTAGCAAATGAATACACCAACATTAGAAATCAACATTGCAGATTAGCCGCCACTTCTTCCTGTCCTTGCATACTTCTTTAATTTCGTCCAGAGTCATAACCTTTTTCATACAAGTCCTCCTTTTATTATGACTCTGGATATCCCATTCATTCGCTATTTCAGAGATTTGATCCTTCCATACTTTTCTCGGTCTTCCTCTACCACGACATCCATCTATTCTAGCAACATATACTTTCTTCGTCAATCTTTCATCACTCATTCTCTCCAAATGCCCGAACCATCTTAACATACTTCTTTTAATCTTCACTTTCACACTTTCCCTTACACCACATTCTTCTCTTACAAAATCATTCCTCACCCTGTCACTTCGTTTTTTCCCAATCATACTTCTTAGATAGTCCATTTCTACTGTATTGACTTTACTAATTTCCCTTTCACTCACCGTCCAGGCTTCACTTCCATACATCAAGGTTGGCACTAGTATACCACCGTGCACCGCCAATCTAACATTTTTTGAGAGATTTTGGTTCCTGGCGATGCAAGCGGTCGCACCCAGTACACACCTGCCTTTCATTATTCTTCTTTCAAATTCACCGGACATTCTTCCATCTTTTTCAAACTTACTTCCCAAATGTACAAACTCATTTACAACATCAACATTCATTCCATTAATTTTAAATTCATAATTCATGTTTTCATCATCTCTTTCAAAAATCAAAACTTTCGTCTTTCTTGCATTCAACTTCAAATTATTACCTTTCAAAGCTTCGTTCAATCTAGAGAGCATCATTTGCAATTCCACTGCTGAATCAGATACAAGGACTGCATCATCCGCATACAGTAGAACGCTTACTTTGCTCTCTCCTATCATTAATCCACAATCATCAAGTCTAGCATCTCGAACACACTTGTCCATGACTATGTTAAATAGCCATGGGCTCATCACACATCCTTGCCTTACACCCTTAAAAACTTCAAACCATTAACTATACTCACCATCAATACGAATGCAGGCCATACTATTCTCATAGTTCGCATGCACCGCATTGAGTAGAGCTCCATTCACTCCGTATGCTTTCAACAAATATCAACAAGTCTCATATCAACAAATTAGTTATACTAATTTTAATGCAATTAAAAAACGAGTAGGTATGTATGTACTTGTAATTTGTATGTACGTTAATGTTTATATTTTGCACAGAATTGCCGATAAGCAAAATATTGATTGTAGAATAGTTACTTTGTTTACTTGCAATATTCCACGAAATCAATACTAAGAAATATTAAAATTAATTAAATTTCCTCATGCATTTTCCCAACAGCCTCCGTGGCGCAATGGGCAGCGCGTTCGGCTGTTAACCGAAAGGTTGGTGGTTCGAGCCCACCCGGGGGCGATTTATTTTTTCAAATTTCGGAAAAATATTTTTTTAAACAAATATACGGAAAAAGTAAAGAAACCAAATTGAGGCGTTTTTTAAGAAAACAAAGTCATATTATAAGAAAAGGATGGACGATGTAGCATCACGAAATTCAAAACCAATATTTGCACCACACTGTACAATGTTTACTGACGTCTTCACATCCCATACTTAAATACAGGGCCATACTTTCATAGTACAGTATATGAGTTGTATATCAAAGGCAGAAATCTAGGTTGTTTTCTCAAAAATAACATTAAATTAATTTATTATCCTTTCGATTGTTAGTCCAATCGATAGCTCAGTTGGCAGAATGCTTGCTTTCCATACCTGCATAGGATTCGTTTACCACCAAGGGTGACAGAAATGATTTCCCGTTTCGGTATAATGAAATGAAAGAAGTATGTAAGGATAGAAAGAAATGGCGGTTGATCTGTAATGTTGGCGGCTAGGGTTTATTATTAAAGTGAAATTGGTTTTTATGATTTAGTTTTTTTTTTTTTGGTGTCCATGTAAATATTGTTATTTGTTGATTTAAAAAAAAATGTAATTCGTCATGTATGTTCCTTGACTTATAGGTTGGTATGCGGCTGACCACCCATACTGTAAAAAAAAATGGTTCACTTTGCCAATGTCACCCCTGTTTCAGGGAAGGACGGCAAGAGTTGCAGGGTTTATGTTCATTTGAGATTGGGTTTTTATATTGTAGGCCCACATGCGGCATGTGTTAGCGCGAAATTATACATGTCTGCTTGTGGGAATGCATTTAATGTAAATCTTAAATGATATATATCTTTGCAGCTTAGATTAGATTAGATTAGATTAGGCATTGAATAGTATAAAGTCCTATCGGAGTTTTACTTTCATCAGAACTGAAATATCAAGATGCCATCATAATAATTTTTGGTTTGGGTTTCCTTTTGTGAGAAAACATACCTACAGCGTGTGTATTCACGATTTTACCCTTTTTCAATGGGAACGTGCATTAATTGTGAACCTTTCATGTTGATGTAAATATTTGTCGTAGTATTAACGTAGATTAAAGATGCTCTCTGGCTATGAAACTTTAACCCCCCAGTTTTTCCTTGTATGATGAGATGAAGAAGTCGGTTTTATTATTTGTTATTGTTTATGTTTTTTGAGTAAATAAACCCATTTTTGAGTAAATAATCATTTTACGTTCTTATCCTCTTATATTCCCTGACTATTGATCCTCTGGATTCCCTTTAAAAAATCAGCATGTCCGCTCGATAGCTCAGTTGGTAGAGTGCTTGTATTCTACCCGTGAGCTCGGGGTCGAATCCCGCCGAGGATGTCAGAAATGATTTCCTCTTTCGGTGTTTATTTCAAAACCCCATAATAAAATACCGGCAAGATTTACTCAGCCTTCACAAGAAATGAGTACCAGCCTCCTCGGGAGCTGGGAAACCCCCACTTCAACTGAAGTGGTTGGCGTAAGGCCTTACCTATAAAATTAAATGGGTTCCACTCGCCACATGCGAAACCCTTCGGGGATAACGCGGCAAGAAGTTACACTAGATGTGCAGCTTATTTGCGTATTTTAGTTGCGTAGGATGATGATCGCCAATTGTCGAAGAAAACCAGAGCTAGAGCACGAGCCTATTTCGAGACTATATTTCTGCACAATAAAGAATGCATTCGGATAATTGGAATACCTCGCAAGTAATTCGCATTTCAGATTGTAATCTGCAATTTCATTCAATTACTACATTCGAACGGAATAGAACTCTACAGTTTATGGATATTAAGAACGTGTAGAGACAGATTCAATTACACACATGCCCATCCATGCGCCTACCTACCAGAGACGAACACTCCAAACATTCTTACTTAGGGATTGACCGGTCCGTAGCCTAGTTGTAAAGGCTTCGGACTCGTAGCTTTATGTTCGATTCCCAGCGGAGCACAAATAAATATCATTTCGCCTGACTGAATGGCTGAAAGAGTGTACAAAGGGAATGTCAGGACCGAGAAAATATGGATAAATCCGATGAGCGAGATTGCAAATGACTGGAATATGTAGAGTGACAAACAAAGAAGAGCGTTCGTGAGGAGAGTGATGAATGTCGAGGAGATGAAAGAAGTGTGCAGGGACAGAACAAATTGTGGGGTATTGTAAGCTGGATACAAGTGAATACTACGGGGGAATAACAAGGAATGTCAGTTGAATAAAAAAATTCAGTAAATCAAAATTATAAATTTTTAAGTCTGCATTACTCATGGTTAACATATTGCCTGTTACTAAGAACCAGAAATATCGCCATAAACTGTGATAATAATAATAACTGTGATAATAACAATATTTTTATAGCGCCTTTTCATGACTCTTGGTCATCCCAAAGGCGCTTGATAGCGACTGTTGTTGCATTACATATTTTGCAGAGCTTTAGATACACACAAATGCCACTAGATAGCATAAGTAGATTATATTCTTATTTTTGCTGACATTCCTTGTTTTTCCTCTATAGTCTTCAAGTGCAAGTTGAAAAAAAGTATGCTTGTTCATCCTTAGTCAGCGCCCATTGCTCAAGCAAGACCCAGTTGCTGTAAATCTAAATCTAAGTTGCAAAGATAGATATCATTTGAGATTCATATTAGATGCATTTCCACAAGCAGACACGTATAAGTTCGCGCTAACACATGCCGCATGTGGACCTACAATATAAAAACCCAATCTCAAAAGAAACTTAACCCTGCAACTCTTGCCGACGTTCCCTGAAACAGGGGTGACCCAGTTGGTGTAAGTCTGTAAAAATCTTTGAGGCCGGTATTTGATAAAGGTATATAAATTTTCGACCGCATCGCATCGAAGAGCATTTTTGCTTGCTAAATGAGAATCGAGCCCGCCACCTTCTGACTACGAGTCGTAGTAAGACGATAAGGTAGTATCAAGGAAGTTTGTAGATATACCACAATGTAGCCCTCGTAGTCGTGTTGTTTGTGTATCGAGCTTGTAAAGGCGAAGATCCCGCGATCATATCTCGGCTGAGTCATTATCGGAACACGATGGATGAACAACCTGAATACATGCCTGAACATGGGAGAGAATATGCAATCTAAGTTGCAGAGATGCATTTACTGTTGAGGTTCACTCTCGATGCATGTATACAAGAAGGCACATGCTCATCTTTTCGGTTTGGGTGAAAATGGTTAGGTTTTGTGTGTTATAAAGCAAGTAAATAGGGAATAATTTAATAAATGAAATACCACATGAAATTCCTTGACTTATAGGTTGGTATGAGGCTGACCACCCATACTGTAAAAAAAAGTTCACTTTATCATACTGTCACCCCTGTTTCAGGGAATGTCGGCAAGAGTTGCAGAGCTTATGTTCATTTGAGGTTTGGATTTTATTTGTAAGTACACAATCAGCATTTGTAAGCGCGAACTACACGTGTTTGTTCGTGGGCATACATCTGAGAGCTTTGAATGAATATATCCTTGCAACTTAGATTATAGATTAATTTTTAAATAAACACTTCACATTCACATTTCAGTTTTCCCACTTCGGTTTTCACATTTCAAAGATACTCGTAATTCAAGGATCGTCATGCCAATAGGTCTAATTATGTAACTCAATTTAAATGTGCTCGCTAAAAACTTATTCTTCTTACTTTTAAAAGTGTTAGAGATTGTGAATTGACATTGTGATCCCACCGTAAAACTTCAAGAAAATAAACTGCAAGGATCAAAGAATAACGTGGAAATGATTTAAAAGTATAATTTTTGAACGAAGTGACTCTTTCGTATTCCAAACACAAGGTTTAAACATAATGAATCTTCTTCTTCTTCTTTCCCTTTACCTTATCCCATCATTTGGGGTCGGCCCTCCTTGTTCGAAGACGCCAAACTTTTCTATCTTGGCTCATCTCCTCTGTCAGGTTTCCCTTCCGCATTTTTTTTTAAACATATTGAATGTCGAACAAAATAGTGTTTACTTATTATATTACGCTCAACTTTTAGAAAATAAACCAACTCGCGAAGAAAAACTTTGTTTCTTATTTTGACATTATTATTTTTACACAGTGTAGTTCAACCTGTCATCTCGATGTACACGATTATAATTTTTATTTAGTTCTTGCATTAATAAACACTATTTTGTTCGGCATTCACTATGTTTAAACCTTGTGTTTGGAATATGAAAGTGTCACTTCGTTCAAAAATTATACTTTCAAATCCTTTTCACGTTATTCTTTTATCCTTGCAGTTGCAGTGCCTTAAGGCATTTCTTCAAAATACGTTGATTTCCCTTTAAGGAAACACTTTTTTACAAATGTCCATAATTTCACTTTCCTTCGTCTTATGTAAGGGTGATAACACATTATTAGCTTCCCTAAACGTCGACTAATGACGTTTAAAACGTCAAACGTGGGCGCGAACCGCCATTACAAGATTTTAAAAATTCAAATTTCGAACGTGTGTGTTCCTTTTTTGAATATTTAAATGACGTTTCGGAGGACGATATCCGGCGCGGCGGCAATACAGTTGACGCCCATTTTTATTACCGATTTCACGGTAAATTGGAATACCGGTAAGACCACCTAAATGCTAATTCGATTAATGATTTTTCGTCATAAAAATTAAGCTTTAATCGTAATAAAAATACTTGTATTTTTTACATAGATTCTAGCAGTATTTCCTGGGCTCCGCACGGTTGGGTATACTCACTATCTATGGGTATACTAGATTCTTTGCGTGTCACGAAAAATGTCCATTTACAGAATGCTCACCGACATTATGTCCATTGACAAATTTTCTACTCGACAAAATGTCCACCGTCCACGCTAAAAAATGTCTTAGTAAACGACATAGCGTCCACGAAAAAATGTCCACGCGGCAAAATGTCTACTATAAAGCTCTTAAATAAGTCTAATATAGACATTTTTGAGTGTAATTTATTAAATGTGTAATTTTTTTTTGTACATTTCTGCCTTTTTTGCCGTACTGGCCACTATTATATTATCTAGGTTTTTGGCAGTTACTTCGTGTTACTTCGCCAAAAACCTAGATAATATAATAGTGGCCAGTACGGCAAAAAAGGCAGAAATGTACAAAAAATTACACATCAAATACAAACACACACGTAATTTATTAAAATTTAAAAATCTTGCAATAGAGTTCCTCCCAGCGTGTTGATAGCTGTGAGGGTGCACTGTAATAAGGGTGACCTGTTGTGCACAAAAAAAAAAAAAAAAAATGTCGTGCAGCCCCAAGATAAGCTTGCAGTGGGCTCTTGAGGTGTGATTCAAACAAAAGCAACCTCTCTTTCATTCTGTCATTTCAATCATCCTTTTTCAAACACCGATAGTCCATTGGCTGGATGTAACCTATCCAGAATTCATACTGTGTAATTGTTTCAATCTAAATCTTAATCTAAGCTGCAAAGATATGTATCATTTGAAATTCATATTAAATGCATTCCCACAAACAGACACACATAATTTCGCGTTCAACATGCCGCATGTGGACCTACAATATAAAAAACCCAATCTCAAAAGAACATAAGCCCTGCAACTCTTGCCGACCTTCCCTGAAACAGGGGTGACATTGGCAAAGTGGCCCATTTTTTACAGTATGGGTGGTCAACCACTAACTCAACCTTATATCAGTGATATGAAAAATATTTGTAACGCTATGATAGCCCTGATCAATCAGACATTTTAAAAACAAAAAATCTGCAATTGAAATTTAATGTTATTTTAATTACTGTTATTTATAAATATATATAGATAAGTGCTTCAATATTTTCAAAAGATCCTATCAAAAAATAACACGAATTAAACTAATCGCACGAACTAAAATCCTATGTAAAGCAGATAAGACATAACGAGAGTCTAGTTTATTATATTGTTTTGTATTGGACCAGTTCCATACATAGAGACAGCATCCTATTAGAGGCAATTAAAGTAGGAAATATGACCGAGTGATACCAATTACTATCGGTTCCATTAAAGAAAAAACACTTATCGACGATGTCAAAAAACAGATTGATATTTATATATAAATCGAAAATATATATTTATGAATTATTAGGTATCTTTCATCTCTAATATAAACTACAAATATTTCCACAAGAAAACAAAAATAATTTATAAGACTATGGTGAGAACGGTACTTTCATATGTACAGAAGGGATGGCTGAATTGCTGGACACTTTCGAAAGAAAGGTCGTCGGTTTGACTGGTCCGTAGCTCAGTGGTACTGGTGACACTGCGGACTCTGAATGGGAAGGTTGTGGGTTCGAATCACGGCGGAGCACAAAAAATATACCATTTTATATTTTCACATTTGCCCTTCGCTGGGTCGAAAAATTCATAAACCTTTACCAATGACCGGTCACGAAAGGTCCACCCAGCCTTACATCAATTGGATCTTGCTTGAGTATTGGCGCTTTGTAGTGACGACCAAGCTCGTACACCTCTGCGGCACTACAACAAGTGTCATAGACCCCTAGAGTCTCTAGAATCTAGGGAGTCTCTCGCACAGGATTCTTAAAAAAAAAAAGGCGTTAGAATCTGTGTGCCCGCGAGATATGGGGAAAAGTAGCGCATCCAAAGCAATGCTTAGCTGTACATGATATACCAGACACACTTCCACATTATAGTGTATGAAGCTGCAAGGATTGAGATGGGCTGTAGGTACATATACAAAGGATGCCTAGCTCACGGGTCACCAAACGCATCATAAATGGGCACCACCCAGGAGGAAGGAGAAGGGTTGGAAAACCAAGGTGTAGGTGGGCGGCCGAGGACAAAGGTGGATGTAAGCTCAAGATAAGGGATGTAGGGCCTTGAAGAAGAAATTACAAACATACATGGGTGGCTTTGAATTCGTCAAAAATCAGAAATTCATCACTTGTATTATTTTATTAATTTAAAATGGCTAACCCATTCTTCTTTCTTTGCAGGCCCGTCTGCCGTAACTGTGACGTCGGCGTCATGTCCCCTGGAGGCGGAGGGGGGACAGGGGGAGCCCCCGCGGCCCAGGGGGCGTCCCCCCGCCGCGCCCCCCCCAGTCCCGCCCACAGACCTCACGACCACGGTCACTACAACGGGCAGGCGATGCAAGAAGGACTCAGGAGCGACCAGGTGAGACGATGAAGAAGTCTTAATGCAATAGCATTCACGAGGGTTCAATCTCACCCATAAGTCACAATTAAAAAAAAAATAGGCTGATTTATTTGGTGAGCGCTGTTTTTGTGTGTATCACACCTCAAGAGCCCTCTGCGAGCTTGATCGTCGCTGAAGAAAGCGCCAATTGTCAAGCAAGACCCAGTTGCTGCAAGGCTGGATGGACCTTTTGATGGCTGGTCTTTGGTAAAGGTTTATGAATTTTTCAACGCAGCCAAGAGCAAATTTGAAAATATAAATGGTATATTTTTTGTGCTTCGCCGGGATTCGAACCCACAACCTTCTATTTACGAGTCCGAAGTGTTACCACTGGACTACGGACCGGCCTAATAGACTGAGGAACAAGTCATACAAATGAGAATACATAGTTGTTATCAATGTCAGAAACAAAGGTATTCAGAATTTACTCGCTTTCCTTTACTTTTCCTATGGTGATTGGAAAATTAATTTCTCTGCCCCATTGGCTGCGTCACTTTGTCAAAGTTTGGGATTTTCGGCTACCGCTTAGCCAACCACTGCATCGCCTACAGAGTCGCCCTGTGAATGTCCATCCAGATTCCCGGCACCTTCCGGCAACTAGACACTCCTCCACTGTCTTTTATGGTTCTTTGGCTTATTCTAGAGTCGCCTTCATTCTCAATCACTCTTTCCCCATTTCCTTATTAGGCAATAAAGGGTTTTGCAAACAAGATACAAATGAAAAATATTTATTTCATACCTAACAGAACTTCATCAGTTTGTATTTCAAAATACAAAAAAATCTCCTTATCTAGCACTAGATATCTTTATAAGTAGCGGTTTATTAAAAATTCATAACAGATTGGTCTTTAATTGCATTATCTATGACAATTACTCAATGGTCAAATCATCTTCTTGAATTCACCTTTCTTCCAGAACGGTTCACCTTTGGGCACCCACCACCCCGGCATGACACCACCTATCGGAGCAGCGACCACAAACCCTGGAGGAGGAGCACTCCGAGGTCTGCTGGAGCATGCTGAACGTCTCCTGCAGACCAAACACCAAAGCCACCAGGGTCTCCTCCATCAGCACCAGCAGCAGCAGCAACAAGGAGTGCAGATGATAAACCAAGCAGTGGATCCACAGAGGCATTCGCAGTCAGATGATGATTCAGGGTGTGCCTTGGAAGAGTATACTTGGGTGCCTCCAGGATTAAGACCAGAACAGGTTAGTCAATCTTTAATGTTTTTCCATTTGTTTAAAAAGAACTTCTTCGTGGCTGTTCCTCATTATTTACCTTCACTTCCATCACCTTGGGTTTTCATTATTCTCCATATTCATACGGTATACCACTCCAAAATTTCTACAAGGTACCTACCTTGGATTGAATGCATTAGAGTTAAGATGAGAGAGTCTAATTAATTTATAATCGGCGTATTTCGTGGCAAATTCGATTACTCGCCCCGTCACGGTTGGAAATCTAAGCTCTTCATATACCTCACTGCTCCTTTCTTGACTTTGTAGAAGTCTTTCAGGAAAGGGTTTCATGTCTTCTGGTGGGGCACCCCTCCACTATGTACCTACCCGGTAATCTTGTTCTCTGCCCCACAGCCTCATCGTTAAACTAATCCCCATTTATGGAGCAGAAGGGTGAACAGCCTTGTTCGAAGCAGACCCTGTCTAAGGTCGTCCACAGTTTTCTCGAAAGATTCAACCCTGGGACCTCCTGGAGTGACAGAGTGAGTGACTTTTTGTCCTTCCATTGGACTTTCAATGGATTCCAACATTCTTTCTACGACCATCAATTTTATTTTATTCCTCCCTCACGGCTTAGTTCTTTTACAGGAGCATATCAAATATTCGTGAACATTCAAACCATGTTAGTCATACTCGTAAAACGTTCAGACTATGATAGTCGTGATTCGTAAACGCTTAGCGATCGTTAATCAATCATAGTGGTACATTAATATCGCATTAATGTAAATATGTAGAAATATCGAGATATAAAACGTAATTAGTACATTCGTATCTGAAGTGCAAAAGATGAATTTATTATATTAATGGCGAAATAAATAAGTTGAGCTCCTTTTAATTTAAATGAACCGCAACATATTATACGCAATCTACAGTAGATGTACAGATTTTTGAAGACGGATTCTTTCAAATAAACGCGTCATTTCATTTTGTAATAATTAATAAACTATATGTTATTAATTAAAGCAATAAGGAGAAAAAACTAATTTGAATAGTTTATTTAAATAAATACATTCAATTATACAGAATCAAGCTGAAATGTGTGACGACATCAATAAAGGCGGCGTCGTATGAGCAATATAGACGAGTTACTCCGTTGATTTTTGTACAAAAGTTTGCTTAAATATGAATCTAAACTTCTCAAATACCTTGTCTTCATTTCTACCAAAATTGCACAAAAGTGCCTTCTTTGAATCATTCATTCAATCTTTTGGCATCAATATTTTTGGGTAATTATTAAATTCGAATGGTGTTATTCACACACAGCAAATCCATGGCTCAAACGCCACCTAACGCGAATTTTCGATACAATCATCGATGATCCATGAGTCAGCTACGAATCAAAGGTGTTTTGAATAACCCTGGAAGAATTTATTCTGGTTCACATGTACTTTACTGAATGAGATACGAGTACATTCAATTTGGTTTTCACAAGAAGATTTTTTGGGAAAAGGTTGAAAGAAAGAAAGGGAGCGGCTCATCAAGATACAGATCTAAAGATTATAACGAAATAAAATAAGAAGTTGTTGGACGTAGAAATGGCTTACGTGTCATTCATTCACAAGTCCTTCCACTGTCAAATTACATGGCATTAAAATGATGGATGTGAAAATAAAATTTTAATATAGCAGAACCGATAATTTAAATGTTTATGTTTTTCATACATATTGCGATCGTTAAAAAAGCAATAAAAAAGTGCATAACATTTTTTACAGCGTTTTTTTCTTCTTCTGGTCATCAGCCTCCGTGGCGCAATGGGCAGCGCAATGGGCTGTTAACCGAAAGGTTGGTGGTTCGAGCCCACCCGGGGGCGACAGTTTTTTTTTATTTCTTTAAATAACCATCACAAGACAAAGCTGACCACCCGTGATATACAAATGGATTCACTTTTCCTCATGCCACCTCATTGCCAAGGAACAATTGCTTCATTCATAAGACATAATATGAGGCTGACCACCCATAATCTACAAATTGATTCACTTTTGCCAATACCACCGCAGTGTCATAGAACAGTAACAATACTTGCAGGGTTCAGTTTTTTTACAGTTAAGGTTTGATTTTGTACCTGCTTATGCAGCATGTGTGAACGCGAACTTACATGTCGACTGCTCCAAGGAAGACAGCACTAAGTCAAAAAAGATAGTTTTGCAGGAAAGCCAATTGAATGTTATTTATTCCATGGAGAACAATGCCTAAACTTTTTTTACATTCATTTATTAACGAATTCAAAAGAGATACAGGCACGGCTGTCATCTTGAAATGAAGATAATGATTTGTTACCTTCAGAAATGGAAATAAGTCAAAAACCTCAATTTCGGAGTTACTTCCTTCTTCCTTGGAGCAGTCGATGTAATGGCTTGTGAGCGTGAATGTAGAATAAAGTTCACATTACAATTACTTAAATTTTGGTATGTGGCTGACCAACCGTACTGTAACAAATGATTCACTTTAACAATATCATCCCTGTTTCAGAGCAAGTCGGTAAGAGTTGCAAAGCTTATGTTTATTTGAGATACGTGTTTTTATGTTGTCAGTTCACATGTGGCATGTGTAAGCGCGAGCATATACGTGTCTGCTTGTAGACATGCATTTAATAGTATAAATTCTTATATACATTTTTGCAGCTAAGATTATAAACTCGCAACTTAGATTATAAATTATAATATTTAAGACGAGTATATTCTTGCGCGGTAATACGAGTAATTTGAATGTCATTCTTGAGCTGCAATACAGAGTTAGAGGTTCGTAAACGATTTTCGCAGTGGGGAGTCACAATGCTGTACGCTATGTTCAAGGCGCAAAGTGTAAACGCACGTTTACTTGCAAGATTAAACTAACCTGTTGAAATCTCGGGATTTGTATGAAAATGTACACTTAAGTTACACTAACTGATGTAACGAATGTAATTTAACTTTTTATCATAATTATTATCAAAGTTTAAAATACTACCTCTACCTTATTTAAACTGCAACTCGTTCAAACACAAACGGGGCTATTCTATTTTTTGTATTGTTTTCCTTGACTTATAGGTTGGTATAAGGCTGACAACCCATACTGTAAAAAATGGTCCACTTTGCCAATGTCACCTCTGTTTCAGGGAAGGTCGGTAAAGTTGCAGGGCTTATGTTCATTTGAGGCTTGGATTTTATTTGTAAGTACACATTCAGCATTTGTAAGCGCGAACTACACGTGTTTGTCTGTGCGCATGCATTTGATATGAGCTTTAAATGTTAATCTATCTTTGCAACTTAGATTATAGATTATTATTATTCCTTGGCTTATTGGTTGGCGTGAGGCTGCCCACCCATGCTGTAAAAAATGGTTCACTTTGGCATTGTCACCGCTGTTTCAGAGAAGGTCGGCAAGAGTTGCAGGGCTTATGTTCATTTGATATTGAGCTTTTATATATTGTAGGTAACACATGCGGCATGTGTTACCGCGAGCTTATATATTATTATTATACAGTCTACATGTCTGCTTGTGGGAATGCGTTTAATATGAATCTTAAATGATATATATCTTTGCAGCTCAGATTTAGATTTAGATAGTGCCTTAATTAAATCAAGCATTGTAATATTTTATAGTAATAAATTGTAAAGCCTTGCTACCGATTTTACGCCATATTAATTCCTAATTGATTTTATTTTTACATAACAATTATTCAGGAATCTTCATTGAAGTTTGTTCCGCCCATATCAATCATTTAATATGTGGGAAAAATACGAGGAAGCCTTTTCAAATTTATTTTCATCTCATATTATCAACAAGCGTCTATAATTAAAGGGGTTTGTAGCATCCGTTTGTATTAAAATTAGAAGATTAATTACTTAAAGAATTTTTCGGAAGCTGTAAGTATTTTTTTCTAAGGATTGTCAATTATTTAGATCGTACATTTTGTATTGCCAGCCCTCAGCTGTGGAATTCCTTCTTCCTCTTCTTCTGGTGCCCCTTTAGTAAGATAAGCTGTTATCAAAATAATGGACATCGTTAGTACTGCTGCACGAAATAGGGATCTTGTGCTTTTAACAAACCAATGTCTCAGGGTTTTCAACCAAGATGTTCTACGTCAATCGAGAGTCCTTCGTCTCTCAATTATTCCCTTTATAATGGCATTTAGTTGCCAACATTTTTTTTCTGAAATAATCTTTTGACGGACATAAGGAGTTTGGCTCGGTTATTCATCGAGGTAAAAACATCGATATGTATTTAATTATTTCTTATTTTGCTTTGTTATTTTTTTTTCACAAAATCTGCGTTCAACATATTTTGCTGTTTGTATGTATACATTTACATATGAACATAAGCTCAATAATTCGTCCCCCAGTGCTTGTTTGGCTTATCTACCATTTGATTCAAATGTGACCTTTCAATGAAATTGTCTTAACAACCAAACTTTACACAATCTGAGCTAAGAGAAAAAACGTAAAACACGGTAATATGAGCGCTATTTTTAATATTTTCAAAATCAGTTTCTAGCATTCATATGACACATTGGTCCAATACACATTCAAACATTGCTCATGTGAAATTACTTATATTGGAGATAAGACAAACAAGCACTAAGGGGACGAACTTTTGCCGCCTTTCCCTGAAAACAGGTTAGAATTGTTTATTGTTTTTATTGGCATCTCACTCTATGTGTAGCATGCTTGAACCTTAAATATCTACAATGGCATGAAATATTCATTCCCAATATTTTCCGAGAAACTGAGGTTGTACTGTAATCTGACATGGCAGGAGTATGTGAATTTGTAAGTTAAACATTGACATTGTATCATGTATCGCTGGTCTATCATATTATTTGTCCGCTACACGCTTAGAATAATATTAGTTCACTTAACTTATGTCCACCCAGACCACAAGAGATGTATGATCATTGGACCGGCTACCTGACATATCAGATGCGGCCATCTGAACCGAAATCGAACCATGAAAACCGGAAAAATGTTGGAGCACTAAAGATTGCTCCTTGTCGCTTGCATTATCATTACTGTAGTACCTACATATGTCCTAAATTATGTTTTCTTCCGTTTGTTTATTTTTTACTGAAACACTGGACCCCCTGTTGCTTTTCTCTTTGACCTCAGGCGATATCTCTCCAAGTCCCTGTCTCGAGCCGCAGTATGCAAGGTCAAAATAGCCATTGTGATCGCCGATCTTTTATAGAAGTAGCACCAAAAGAAGAATATATCTCTCCTCGAGTAACTTATGCGTTGTTTTATACTAGGGGTAAAGGTGTCAGATGTTTTTTGTTACTTAGTTACAGCTAATTGCGAATGAAAATCCTTTCAGTACTTTCGTTTCATCATGATTTAGTTATATTTTGTCTATTTTTGATAATAGTTGCAGCGATGATCGAGGGGTTGGCGCTCAAGTTTGCGCTACTGACACTAGCGCCGGCGCCGGTTCAAACCCCGCCTGCTCCATGTTTTATCGACAATAACTTCGACCCTGGTTCAACAAATGTTCATTACAAATGTTAAGCAATTAATAATTAGTTGATAATGTTGAAACCTGTTTCTGGCCAGGTAAAATAGATTGATGAATTGCATTCTCCTTCAAAAATATATTTTAAAAAAACAAACGAAATACCCACAATTTCAAACAACATTACCTACATTGGAGAAAAAATGTTATGACAAAGTTTCATAACACAACACAAAAACAATATTTAAGTATACATACTATTAAAGTCGACGCTCTTACGTTTTACATCGACTTTATTTGGCAAAAATTAAGGTTAATTGTTGCAATGAAATTTCAACAAAATTAAAACCCGAACACAATATTTTGCTAACCGCATGTTGTATTGCTTTCAAGCTCTGTCCACGCACATAGATAAGCGTAGAGGCCCGAGATCGCGTGCTGTCCTGCATATCAATCAATCGGCTCCTCTGTCCACAAACAAGTTCTGTACCCCGAGTACAAGGCACTCATCATGACGTCATCTCGATCGCGTAAATCGGAACGCCACTAAGCTACACATTTAGTGAAATTTCTTACATGTGGCGAGTCGAACGTGTTTATTTTTACAGCCAAGGGGAGCGGCCTTACGCTAACCACTTCAGTTAAGTGATGGTTTCACTTTTTACTTATTTCTTGTGAAGGATGAGTAAGCCTTGCCGGTATTTAATTTTTGTATCAGAAAATCATTCGAACCCAAGCTCTCGGCATGGAATGCAAGCACTCTACCAACTGAGCTATCGACCGGACCCGGAAAAATGCATGAACACTATTTTACTTTCTAGGAGTGCCGTCGTATATTCCATACATTTTCATTACATACAACTCTACCCAGAGGCGCTGTTTCAGTGTCCATACGTTTTTAGTAAAATATACCTAATTGCGCAATCGATGTGAGCAATGCGTAAAACTTTACATTCAAACCAAATCTTAGCGTTTACACTTAGAAAATGTAAACTAAAACTCTAAATAGAGACGCTGTTTTAGTTTTCATACATTTTAAATAAAATATACTTGTAATACTTTTATACTGACTATTCTGTACCTTTAGTATAAAATATCACATAAATTCGAGTGACTACAAAAATTAATGAAACTAAATGACTCACTAGGGGTGCTGTTGTATCTTCCATACGTTTTTCTATTTACTCTATCGAGGGGGTTTACGCGATGTTTATACTCGCGGTCCTGGAGTTCCATGAACTAGAAGCGGCAGTTGTGGTGACAGCTGGCTGAGTAAACATCAAACTAACCTTATATGTAGAGCCAATAACGATGCCACCGATATGGAGCTCAAAGCGCATTGTTATCTGCTTGAATGATTGTTGAAAGATGACCTGTGAAGCTGCACAGTAGTGGAACTTGTTGACGCCATCTGAAAGCCTTTAACGTAACAAGTAAGAGTGACTACGCAACGGGCGTGCAAAACAAATATGGTGGTCCAAAAATGTAATATGGTCCGAACATTCAAAATATATCTCAGCTTTGTGACGTCACCCATAGTATTTTTTTTTTTTTATAAAATAGATTTGTGAAGAAGAATGCAATTCACTAACCTATTCTGCCTGGCCAGAAACAGGTATTAATATTTATTTATTTATTTATTTATTTATTTATTTATTTATTAACGGCACTTAGTGCCTTTTACATGAAATGGTTACATAGTTTCAAAAATAACACAAATACATAAAAATACCAAAAAGATGTAAAGTATATGAAAGTAAAATGAAACAAATAAACACAATAACAAAAACTATATAAAAATAAGAATAAAAATCAAAGTTACTATCTAGAGAAAAAATATAAATCAAAAAATATAAATCAAAAATCAAATGAAATATACAAGCAACAGAAATAAAAACACTAATATTATTATTAATTAAATAACACACAGTTTTAATTCACTTTTATTTTATTTAAATTATGTCTAACGTTTTCGCCTAAAAAACACTATTCATCCAAAAAGTACCTCAACAGACCAGCTCTATACCTATCAAAGTTATTGTTGGGTGGGTCAAAGTCCAGTGTACAGGTATTACCACTACGTTGAAGGCGATTTATGCAACTGTTATATTGTGCATTTGTATTGGAAGCTACAGGGCGATAAGGAACTATCTGACGAGATCCCTGTCGCGGAACAAAAAAATTAATAGTTTCAAGCAACATCGGGCAATCTATTAGACCATTCTTAATTTTATAGAGTGTGAGTAAATCAATAATTTTTCTCCTATTAGACAAACTAGTTAAATTAAGTAAGTAGTTAAGGAAGATGGGGTCAAAATTAGCAATAGGAATATTTAGTTTAAAATTAACGATTTTTAAAAATTTAGTATGAACTTTTTCAATATTGTCAATATGGACCGAGAAGTGAGGAGACCAGATGGTAGAACAGTATTCTAAAACGCTACGGACCAGTGAAGTATAAAGAATTTTTATTGTTTGTAAATCACGGAAATCTTTGGTAATTCGGAAAACAAAGCCAAGCATTTTCATACTTTTAGCGCGGATATCGTTAATGTGGGCGACAAATGAGAGTTTATGATCAAACAGAACCCCCAAGTCAGAGATGACTAAAACATTATTTAATAAGTTATGATTAATAACATAATCTTTAATCAATGGGTTTTTTATTCTATAAAAACGCATCACTTGACATTTGGATATATTAAGATTAAGATGATTAAGTGAACACCAGTTATTTAATCTATCAAGTGTCGATTGTAGTTTAATACAATCGTTGATTGAGTCGATCTCACGAAAAATTTTAATGTCATCCGCAAACAAAAGTACATTACAGTCCTGGACAACATTAACAATATCGTCAATGAATAATAAAAATAGCAGCGGACCAAGATGAGATCCCTGTGGGACACCACTAGTTTGTGTAAAAGGATCAGACTCAGAGTTATTTATTTTCACGATCAGGGAACGATTCATAATATAACTCCTAATCCACAACAAAAAGCTACCAGATACTCCCATTGCTTCCAGCTTCGTAAGCAAGATATTGTGAGAAACTCTATCAAAAGCTTTAGCGAAATCTGTGTAAATAACATCGATCTGTTTACGTCTACCAAGAGCCCCCGACAAAAAATTCTCATAAGACATGAGATTAGTGGTCGTAGATCTATTGGGTAAAAAGCCATGTTGACAATTAGTTAAAGATCTAGTGACCACAAATCCAATTTTCGATAAAATCAGTTTTTCAAGCAGTTTGGGAATAGCCGAGAGCAAGTTAATAGGTCTGTAGTTTGTGACATCCTTCCTATCCTTACCTTTGAATATTGGAGTGATGTAGGATGTCTTCCAGATAAGTGGAAAGCATCCAGAAGATATAGATAAATTAAAAATAGTGCACAAAGGTTGTGTCAAACTAGAAGCACAATTCTTTAAAAAAAATGCCGGAACCCCATCAGGGCCAGGACAAGTTAAAGGTTTCATTAATTTTATACCTGATGTAACATCAGACACTTCAAATGACAAGCTCGAGAGCTGAAAATCAATGTGAGATGAGAAATCAAAGGACTGACCAGTATTATCAGTAGTAAAAACACTTTTAAAAAACGTAGCAAATAGGTTTGGTACTTCTCCCACATTATTATTAGATATAGTTTTCTGACTCTGATTTTTGAGAGATCGTGAATAATTGAAAATCTTTTTTACATCAGACCTAACAGACATTTCAATGCCATTAATATATTCATTATAACACGCTACCAAGATTTTCTTACACTGCTTTCTGTGAAAATTGAAATTCTCATAATCTGGCGCTAATCTGGTCTCCTTGTACTTTTTATGAGCAAGTTTCTTCTCACAGATACAATCAATTAGATCACGGCTATACCATTTAGGGAATGATGATTTTCTAACTTTTGTAACTGGTATACACAAATCAATGGCTCCATTCAGAATGCTGTAAAACTCCTCAACCATCTCGCCTAAATTATTATTTTTCGCATTGATGAATGACCAATTGGCCTCAGACAAAAACTTGTTTACACCTTCATAATTAGCCCTGACAAAATTCCGATAGGATTCTGGAGAGTCAACATTACAGACCTGCGGTTTAGTAATATCAATGACAATATCCAAAATCGGATGGTGACTGTCCGGAGGAACAACAGCTTCCACTGATTCGTTAACAATTGCAGACATATTACTACAAAAAACTAGATCTAGTATTCTATCACCTGCATTTCTAACTCTATTAACTTGATTAAGGTTTAGAAGAAGAGACATATCAAATACAGTATTTTCACGCTCAGTTAAATTACATCTATTAGGATTCGGTGATGAGTCCGATCCCAGTTCCATCCAATTAATATTTGGAAGATTATAATCTCCCACAATAAGAAATTTAGCGTCAGGATAGGCAATCTTTAATCGCTCCACCTCATCGCAATGACTTCGATAGACCGCTATATCAGCAGAGGGCGGAATATACACTGTACCCAACACCATTTTAAAACCACTAAAAGACACCAAGATAAAAACTTGTTCAACATCAGAGTTGATCGTTTTGAGTTTGCGGGAATTGAGATTTCTATTCACTGAGATCAGCACTCCACCACCTCTCACTTTAGTGCTATTGAGTTCATTTCGGTCCAGGCGGTATGTAGTGTAAGAGAAGAGCCCCAGTTCAGCAGTGTGGATATTTGGGTGAAGCCAAGTCTCCGTAAAAATGAGAATGTCGTATGCTAGGGTTGGTACTATTGAGGAAAACTCATTCACTTTAGTACAAACACCTCTCAGATTTTGATACAAGCAGTTTAATTTATGTCTCTGTAGTTTTTTGGTGTGCTTGAAACAATTTTTGGTGACGAGTTTATATACTTTATGGTTAAATTAACCTCTCCCTTCTTTTTCCTCTCCTCCAACTCAGTCCTTAACTCCATCAATTGTTTCCTCTGTTGATATGTTTGATCTGGTTTCAATTTTATTCCATTGGGTATAATACGTTTGAAGTTTAATAGTTTTTTCACTGTTATCGGGTCTCTAAATTCAACCTTAACTGGACGACATGAATCAGTTTTTCTAATTCCCAGTCTATAAATTTTCACAATATCCGATGTTGCTGAAGAATCGATAAGATTTATAGTGTTTTTAGTTGAATCATCATCCTCTTTAATACCTTCAATTGTGTTAGAAGTACCTTCAGGTAAGTTGTAAATTATAACGTTTTTAGACCTCTCCTTTCGATCTTCCAGCTCAGCAATGGCCTCATACATGTCGGAAGGATTCGATTTGGGTATTGATTTGGGAGGATTATTAACAATTTGTTTGTACGCCTGTACTTCTCCTTCCAGGCTACCCATCTTCACAGCCATTTGGCTGATGGTACCCGAAAGGTCGGTAAGCCTTGGTGTGAGCTTTGCTATGTGGTCTTTGCTAAATTTATTGTTGGTATCATTAATAATCGAGTTCAAATTCATTAGTATGTTTTTTGCCTCAGTAATAAATTCCATAGCAGTCATTTTATGTCTTCTCACCGATTATTTAGACAAAAAATACACAGTAATCTTTGTGACCACCCTATACTCAGATTTATAGGTGCTTGGACGATGACTATTCAATAGGACTATGTAAATATGTTAATAATAAAGACTTTATCCAGTTCCACAGTACCGTTATCAAAATAATAGCATAAGTCCCATTTGTTAACACTTCGATTATACTTTCACACACTTTTGTCACCAAAATAATTACGATTACAGCATATAAATATTAAAAATGTCATAAATATCATAATTTAATAATTCATTATTGTTTATTTTTAATGAATTATTAAATTATAATTACCCTATAACATCTGTTGAACCAGGGTCAAAGTTATAGTATAATGACCCAAGCGGGGATCGAACCAACGTTGTTCCATTCGAAACACGCTAGAAAGATCGGCCCTCTTAGCCCCCTCGGCCATAACCCCGATAATCAGGAAATTTTGCTAGCTTACAGCATTTACCAGTCAAAAATTACATTTTTTTTCAATTTTTCATAAAATGTCACTGAGATATACACACAAATAAATACACATTAATAGTACAAATATATTTGTAGAATATATTTATGGTGGTGAAATTACTTTTGAGAACTCGGATAGGTTTACATCGAACTGAAATCATTGATCTTTTTAAAAAAACATTTTGTTTCTCTGTATTTTCAAAGTAGAAAGAGTTGTAACATTAATATGCCTCTACCAAAGGTCCTTTGAGCCTTACAACAACTAGGTTTTGCTTCTGTAATTTACGCTTTCTATAACTACGCTTATACTACCAACTTACCAGCCCTCTGCGGCACTCTACCAAGTATCATAGACCTCCTTAATTACTTAATCCAGCTATCAAGCCTTGAAGACTCAGGGCCTCTCGCACCACAATCCTCCAAGACTCTCTGTCTTGTGCTGTTTTCCTGCATGGTTGCGTTACTCCACGACTTTTAAGGTCTTTCAAATGTCCTCTTTAAAGAGCACTTAAATATATTAAATACAGAGAGTCTCTCGCAAAGGATTTTTTTTAAATGAAGAAATCACTTACGCCAGTAATCAGATATACTTTTCAAGACACCATATTGTATTCTTTCATAAAGAGGAATATTTTAATACTTTCATCTCTCATATGAAAGGAAGACAAGTCTTTTGTCAGGATGCAAACTTTGAATGGCTACAAATTGCATGCGCATTTCTGAGAATATCTCTAAAGCAATAATTTGCGAAGCTTCCCTCTCTACAGAATGCTGTCATTCTTGAAGACCACTCATAAAGGTTTGCATTATGCAATTTGTTGAATGTACATTTCATTATGTGAACGGTATGAATTCCACCAAAGAAAAGTGAACATGGTGATATTCAATAAATTGAATATTAAAATGAGCACCTTTACATGAATGAAAATAATTCTGTAACTGCTATTATAGCTCCGTCGCTATTCCGCTAGGGATGGTCAAAGCCTATGCAGAGTTGCCACTATTTCTGCCTACGAGTATCTTTGAGTGCATCTTTAAATCATTTTTCGTCGAACGGCGTTTTAGCGCTGCTGGCTTGACGAAGCATTTACATAAAAACACTTATACACACAATTACACGCAACCAAATTATTCAAACAATGAATTTAAAATGCTTTACTAGTGCAGATATATAATATATATACATTTAATATATTTTTTGTGGGTTTTAGTGTCGAAATGTTCAAAAACGAATAAAAAGGGATGGTATAATCAATGTCAGAATAAGATTACACCATAAGGTCGAAGATCGCTTAATCTGCGTGTGCATCCTGCTTATAAATGTATGGACTCAACTATAAACCGTCATATTCTGGTTGGATAGCGTGCCAAGCAAATTGCACTCTTAGCGCTTTTTAAACATCGATTAATGCTTCATGAGTATGCGGCAAGGAATGTTAATGTCTTCATCTCATGATGGAAAATGCACTTCCCATCGATTTTCTAATAATTCCCATACAAAGAGCATTTAAAAAAACATGCATGGGCGCTAGAAATCTCAAGTCTTCAAGAGATAGGAAAGGTTGAGCTATACATAAGTTCCAAAGACCATGAATGACTATCGAATTCAGAACATAGGGTTAAAAATGACTGGATTATGAATGTGTGCGATATATGAATGAGAATATAAGAGTGAAAGTACAAAAGAGTACGATGAGATGGTTCGGACGTCTAAGAGGAATGAATGATGGTCGACTGATAAAAAAAGTGTAATAATAATAATAATAATAATTGGGAAATTTTATACAGCAGGACAAAGGCAATGCCTTTTGTCAAAGGTAGAGACCGAGGAAAGAAAAGATTAATGATACGCGATATTTAAAATGACTAGAATCTGGAAAAATAGAAAGAAAAAGAGACAGAGGGATGAATGCTGAGAGGAGGAAAGAAGTGTGCAAGGACAGAACAAAGTGGAGAAATATCTGCGGAAAAACGATAACACAAGCAATGTCTATGACTCTTTCTTAATCCCCATACAGAGGAAGACTTTATCCCTGCTTTACTTATTTTATTTTATTACTTGATCACATAGATGTTTTGGTACTGAGCTGTAATGTATTATTCACTGCATGTTTCCATCCTTTATGAAAGCAGAACAACGAATACAGAAAAATATTTTCCTCTCAAAGAGAAATCATGCATCCACAAAAACCTCATGGTTCTTGAAAATATCGCACATGCTACCACGTGCTAAATCCTCTTCAAAAGCCAATATTTCACACGAAACTGCGCATAAATATGCTTGAGGAAAGGGTTGAAGGTCATTGCAATATTGCAGCGGTATATTATGGTGGTATGAACAAAAGCACCGCTACCTACCGTATGTAGCGTTCTGAAGAAAACACTGTTGTCCCATCTCTCAACCGCCGTATGAACCGTTTTGGCATTTTTCGTCTGGTCGATAAAAGAGCAATGTTTTTGTTTGCGTCACACCTCAAAGAATGTCACGAATGAGACATTTTATCAAGATGCTCTTTGAGTGCTACTTTAAAAATGCCAACATAATATTCTGAATTCCTCATTCTGGATGGCAGTCTATTCCACTCCATCGGTATCGTTAGTGGCTAGACTAAGGCCCGGTATTTTCAGCGCTAGCTTATGTAACTCTGAACTAATAAAAAAACTACCCATACGATTGACATAAGTACTTTTTTTCGTTTAGTATAAAGTCGCTATGCTACCTTTAAAAAAACGCACCCTTATAGAATATAGTCGCAGTGTATTGGTTAAAGTTTTGAACTCAAAATTAAAAGGTAGAGATTCTTTCAAAGCTACCCATAAATAAATAAAAATGTGTGAAACTCTCAAAAAAATGGGATGAAAAACAATATATTCGAAGAAATAAATAATTATAAACAGTACATTTTTGGCATCGATCAATAAATAATTATGTTGAGCATCAGAGCCGTTTAGCGTGCCAAATTCTGACATCCTTGGGCATCAACGAAGTCTTGTTATGATAATTGAATTTTCTAGCAACTGTCAAGGAGGACTGTCAAACAAACAACGCTGTCATCTTATGTCTATTTTTTTTTTTTTTTTTTTGAGAAATCCTGTGCGGGAGACTCCCTAGATTCTAAAGACTCTAGGGGTCTATGACACTTGTTGTAGTGCCGCAGAGGTGTACGAGCTTGGTCGTCGCTACAAAGCGCCAATACTCAAGCAAGACCCAGTTGCTGTAAGGCTGGATGGACCTTTGGTGACCGGTCATTGATAAAGGTTTATGAATTTTTCAACCCAGCGAAGAGCACATTCGAAATATAAATGGTATATATTTTTGTGCTCCGCCGGGATCCGAATCCACAACCTTCCATTTACGAGTCCGAATTGTTGCCACTACGGACTACGGATCGGTCCAAGATGCCAACGACACGCGGTGTACCTGAGCGGTTACCCATCCAAGCACTGACCACGCCCAATGTTGCTTAACTTCGGTGATCTATGGGAACCGGTGCTTTCAACATGGCTAACGTCGTTGACAAATTTATTTCCTTCTATACCGTTTTCTTATTTTTAAGACAGAGAAGGGAGTATTTTTATCCGAAATATATAAAAATGCTGCTAGTACAGTCCGTACTAATATATATTTTTTAAAAACATTCAGAAAAGTCAACGTCTGTATACGTTGTTTTACAGATCTGACAGCACCATAGAGTATGGCATTTTTCTCTTTATCTATGGTTGCTAGACAACAATGGCTACTCTGCCTCATGCCTTTCCTATTGTCTTCCCTCCATTGTCACCCATCCCTACTCTATGCCCGCGCGACGGCGTCCTTTTAGTCTATGGCCACGCAAACGTCAGATCTCCCGCGTATTTTGCGACGCTCGAAGGGAAGACATTTTGTTTTTATGTTCAGTAATTTATATGATAGGTTTAATAGATTGTCATTTTAGATAACTCCTCTCCACCCCTTATAATTTCTTACTTTGTCTAGAATTTTCACCGTTCAGAACATTTTAAATGCAACTGTGGTTGATCTTCTTTCTTTTGATCTTTTAGTTTTTTTTTTTAAGATAAGTTGTAGGCTTTCATGACCGGCGGTTGGAGAGTCGTTTTCCGGGATCTGTTTGCCATTAGAGATAATATTTACGGACGTTTCGCCCATATCTACGATGGGCATCCTCAGCGTGATGATGAACAAGTTCATCAATATTGTAATGTTTTTAGGTTCGAAAAGTCTATAAATTAAAACACACAGGTCTTCTTTCAGGATCTTTATTTACACTTAATTTATTTCTACAAATTTATATTTATTTTTAACTCTTTTGGTAACACAATTTTTTTTTTTTTAAGTTTAGTATCGCTTACACTCTTCCAATCAAAACCAACTATCGCACTGGCTTAGCACACTCAATTCTCCACCTTATATACTTCATAGACAGTACTTTCCAGTGACTAATTTTGCCAGCATATTCCCGCATATTCTACCAAGTTCGAGACTACAAAAGGATCATTTAATTTCTAGATTTCTTAGGTCTATTGCTACCTACGGTGTACACCTATATTAACCTACTTTTGACATAATGCTATAATAACTATTACTACCTACGACGTATAACTATATTAATCTACTATTTACATTACAATATCATCATTACGCTGAAAAAGCCCGTCGAAGATATGGGCAAAACGTCCAGAAGCTCAATCTTAAATTTTACCGATTAAAGAACATCAAAATATATATATAGCGCATGCGAATAGTCAATGGGTAAAAGGTACTGGGTACAAACTACAAAGCTACGCCGAATCTTTGGTACTTGTTCTAAATGTAGTCGGCACAAACCGTAAAACAATGGCGTCACCCAGCCTAAAAAACATCTTATCTTGAGGCAAATGCTCTGTTTGAATTTTTAATACGTCCCATCTCCCCAGTATCAAATTGCGTAAATATTCAAATGGATCCATCATAATTCATCTTGTTTCTCATCTGAGCATTAAACAAGACGCCATTAGTTGAGCTCCCTGCCGCTAGGTTTGTTTATGGCGCTAACCTCTGCCGCCATTATTTATCCTGTCAAATTTTTTTTTTCACAAAATGGCTTCCTAGGTATCAGAACAATAGATACGATACAAAAACAAAATATTATAATAAACATAAATTTAATTTTTATTTTCAAATATGGTCTTCGCTGGGTGGAAAAATTTATATACCGTTACCAAAAACTGGTCACCAAAGATCCATCCAGCCTTACAGCAATAATTGGCGCTTACTACAGCGACGATCAAGCTTGCAGAGAGTTCTTGAGGTGTGATTCACACAAAAATAGCACTCACCAAATAAATCATCCAAATTTATTATGACTGAATGAGCCATCGATCGGACTTTGACTATTTTCATGTCTTGAGCACGGAAAACGTCACTATGTTCTTGAATATAATACGTTCGTTTTAATAAAATAAAGTTTACTTAAATAAAAATAAAAATTTCTTAATGATTAGTTAGCCAATTTCTTTACAGTTAAGATTTGTAATCTTTCTAATTCAACACCCACTTCATGAGATTGTAGGTACCAAGATATGAAATTAGACATTTTCCCGCCCAAGATGTCAGCGCGTTCCAAGTTCAAATCTGACAGCCCGCGCTCGGAATCCAACATGGCCGCTGCTCCGCTGACGTACGGTTATTATGAAATCACGGAAAACAAGATAAATTCCGCGTTTGCTGCGCGGAATCGGTATTTCAGAAATTCCGCACATGCTGACGGGATTGTTCAACTATCTCTATTTTCCTTTATGTTAACACAATTTAACGTGGAATGATCTAAACTGTAAAGATAAGGTGCTTTCAACATTCAAGAATTCTACAACACACATTTGTACGTGTATATGCATTTTCCAGCTTCCATTAACCTTAAAAATTTGCTTGGCTTATAGGTTGCTGTGAGGCATCGATCCAAAGATGGTGAGAGGCTAGCCCCCCACTGAAAACTTTGATTCACTTTGCCAATGTCACTGAGTGAATGGTAGCGAAATGAGTAAAGTATGCACAGTGGAAATGAAGCATTTGAGAAGCATGACAGGAAAAACCCTGAAGGATAGAGTTAGGAATGAGTGGGTAAAGAAAAAATGTAAGTTGAAAGAGGATGTTAAAGTTAAGGTACAAAATAATGTTATGAGATGGTTTGGGTAAGTGTGAAAGGAAAAAGAGGTAAGGGACGACCGAGAAAAGTATGGAATGATCAGATTGAGGAAGAATGGGATATACAAAGTGAGCGTAAAAGAAGAAAATGCATGAAGACGGTGATGGATATGAATGAATTGAAAAGGTGTGTGAGGCAGCTCTACAGACGATCTGGCCACTCCTAGCGGAATGGCGACGGAGTTACAGTTACAGTTCCTGACCTTTTTTGGGAAGGAAGAGTTGCAGGGTTTATGTTAATTTGTGATTTGAGTCTTAATTTTGTAAGTTTATCTACAGCTTTTGAAAGCTCGAACTTGTTCTATGACCAAATTTTAAAATGTCGTGACAAATTATACGAGTATATACTTAATTTCAAAATAGAACTGTCCCTCGATAATCCGACATATTTAAATCTGACTAACTCGGTAGTCCGACGGGATTCGTATTTCTTTTTCAATCTTAAGCCATCATTGTACAATATAGGTACAAGCCTTAATAGGTATCTGCACTCAGCCTATACAACTTAAATTTTGACATTTTTATCGTGTGTTTTTTAATCGACCAAAGTATTGGATGGTTCTCAATAACGTTCAGAACTGCATAACAAATGATGGGCGTAGTTTGTCTCGATCCAATACGTTGATAGGAGTTGGTTTAATTTGTTGAGACTTTTTTATTTCGATTCGCAGATACAATTTCAGATACAGTGTAGCCAAAAGGATAACAGACAGACAGACTGTCAATGATTCAGACCATCAAGCCGACAGTCATTGAGACAAAAACACCACTTTTTACGTTACATTTATCAATTCTTAGAACTAAATTTGGATCGGCCAGTGCGTTGCCGAACGCCGGCCAATCAGCGTGTTGGATTAAGTTTTGTCAAGGAGTTCGATGGGGGCGACAATCATGGCCTTTGTTACTGGATGGTGCCTTATCATCTGATCTAATCTAATCTAATCCTATTTGCAAATATGTATTAACACTAAAAATTCATATTTAATGCATGCCCACTGTCAAACACGTGTAATTTCGCGCTTACACATGGCGCATGTGGACTTCAAACACAAAAACCCAATCTATAGTGAACATTGCAATTTTGGCGACCTTCTGTGAAACAGGAGTGACATTGGAAAAGTGAAACAATTATTACAGAATTGGTGGTCAGCCTCATACCAACCTATAAATTAAGGGATAACATAATAAAAAAGCCATTTTTAACATAATTCAACGTTTTTGATAGTTCATGATTATCTACCTCGGTCAAATACCTATCGGATTATCGAAGGACAACACTGTAACTTTTTTATACTATTATCTTAAATAAACATGTTTAATCACACTCTAAAAAATTCCATTTCGTGACCCATCATAAATTATAAACCCTCTATAAGGGAAAAAAGAAGACTTTAAAGACAAAAAAAAAAGAAAAACTAGCATCAATTATATTATCTAGGTTTTTGGCAGTTACTTCGTGAAAGTTCATTTTAATAGATTAAAATAAAAAAACTTATTTGTTACAATTCACATGAGCTTTTATTATTTTTTAAACACTACCGGTTTCGGGAGAAGCAATACCTCCCATCTTCAGTACTTCAGTACTTAATACTTCAATAGTTTTATATTTACACCTGAAGATGGGAGGTATTGCTTCTCCCGAAACCGGTAGTGTTTAAAAAATAATAAAAGCTCATGTGAATTGTAACAAATAAGTTTTTTTATTTTAATCAACTAGCATCAAATTTGAAAGCGACATCTTTATCTTCATACCAATTACTCTTCCCCACTCCAGCGATTCTTTTCTCGGCTATTCCTCTTTTTCCCTCGGCGGTTTGTCTTATCTGACCCCAGCGTTTACCACCCCTGAACTCCTCGGGGAAGACTTTAATTTTTTGGCTCGCTAACCGCGGTTTTGGTTGGCTGCCCCTGGCTATTCCTTTTTCAGAAAAGGGATCTGCGAAATTTGATGGAACCATTTCTTTGGTTAAAAAAACATTCAAGTGTGCAACTTTTCATCACGAGGTAGCAGTTTTAATCTGTTTTTATTTTCCATACTTGAATACTTAAAAAGCATTTTTAATCTAACATAGCAAATTTGGAAATAAATGGTAGATTAGGCTAGTGGAAAATGAAAATATGAATGTTTGTATACGGTACGCTATTAAACACTACTAAGATACACATATAGTGTTATAGTTTGCCGCGTTTTCCCCAAAGGCATCGCATTTGGTGAGTAGAACCTATTTATTTTTACAGGTAAGGGAGCCGGCCTTACGCCAGACACTTCCGTTGAAGTTGGTTTTTATGAAGACTGAGTAAACATTGCCGGTATTTTATTTAGGATTTGAAATAAACGTCGAAACGGGAAATCCTTTCTGAAACCCTCGATGGGATTCCAACCCGAGCTCTCGGCATGGAATGCAAGAGGTCTACCAACTGAGCTATCGACCGGTAAATACAAATAAATAAAAAACATTACTCCACGATATCTTATAGCCATTTACCAAACAAAGAATGCACTATTACCTACTTATTTTTTTCTTTGCGATATCTTTTGTTTCATTAAGCAAGACAGGGGTGGATTCACACCATAAAACAATAACTTTTGCACAGGGGTGCCGCTCAGGGGTGGCGGGGCCTTAATTAACTGTCTCTTCCACCCCCGGAGATATCATTTCATGATATTAAGGTGAAACGACTCACTATTTAAGCTGGCAGTGTATATTTCAAGTCATTTAATGGACATTAAAACAGGGATGCCTATATTCAGGATTTGATATTGCAACTTTAATAAATATCTAATAGAAAATGCACACTTCAACTTGTTACTACTAAAGGTGGTAAATATATAAGTAAAAAATAAAGGTCGTACGCATATATAATCTACAATCTAAGTTGCAAAGATATATTAACATTTAAAAATCATATTAAATGCGCGCCCACAAACAGACACATGTAAGTTCGCGCATACAAATGCTTTTTTCAATCCATCGAAGGGTAGGTATATCTTAAAATAAATGGCATTTTTTTGTACTTCGCCGAGAATCAAATGCACGACCTTCCGATGGCAATTCTAAAGTGTTAACAGATTAGACCATAGACCGGTCAATGCATTGGAGTTTTATTTATTTACGTAAAAATGGAAGCCACCCTTATTTTAACCTGTTCATTATAAAGTAGGTGCTTTTCCTATGTGTTTTTGACGAAGAAGTTTATTTTATTGATGATGGTTAAATAGAAAATAAATTCCGTGACTTATCATTGGTATGAGCCTAATTATCCATTCTGGAAAATTTGATTCACTTTTGTCAATGACAATGTCAATGACACTTTTTTAGGTAATGGTGGCAAGAGTTACAGATTTTATATACATTTGAGACGTAGTTTGTGTTTATTTAAAAGTTGGTATGCGGCTGACCACCCATGCTGTAAAAATGGTTCACTTTGCCAATGTCACCCCTGTTACAGGGAAGGACGGCAAGAGTTGCAGGGTGTATATCCATTTGAGATTTGGTTTTTATGTTTTGGGTTCACATGAGGCATGTGCAAGCGCGAACTTGTACGTGTCTGGTTGTGGGAATGCATGTAATGTGAATCTCCAATGTAACATATCTTTGCAACTGAGATTAGATTAGATTAGATTAGGTACCTATGTACGTAAGTGCGAAGTGTTCGTGGGCATACATTTAATGCGAATCCTAAATGTTGGCTAATCTTTGCAACTTAGATTATAGAAAAATATCATTTCACCTCAAATGTAAAAAACTTCCCTGAAAAAATGGAATGGTATGATTATCCTCTAGCGACGCAATCTTTAATCAAAAACATCTCAAAAAGCTTTTAATCCCGACGCATAGATGTCGTTAGCAGTCAGAATAAACGTTCATTCAAACAGCTGGTATGGGAAACACAGAAAATTACGTAAACAATAATATTATACGTACACGTAATACGACCCAATGCGAAAGTTTATCTAAGAAAGTTCAATACTGAGTTTATCTAATTTTTTCAGCATACTAGATCATTATTCTTTCAATTTTTAACTCATCTTAGTCTAGTGGTAAAGCACAAGCAGAAGGTAATGTGTTCGATAAAAGTAATTTTAAGAAAGGACTATACTGACAACAACCAGACGAATTTTGGACTTGGCACTATCATGTTCATCAGGTCCTTGACTTAAAGGGTTGGTATGAGGCTGACCCCCATACTCTAAAATCTTGGTTCAATTTGGCCAATGCCACCTCGGTTTCTAGAAAAGGTGGTAGGAGTTACAAAGTTTATCTTCATGTGAGGTTTGGTTTATTTTGTATGTATTCTGCATGTAGGTCAATATATTATCTTTGCAACTTAGATTATAGATTACCTGGAGAAGTAAATAATCTCCAAAAACAAAGTAATATTTGTGGTCAACGGCATAGGACGTGGAAGGAAACGGGAAACTACCATTTTAAAGGCCTAAGTGGTGTTCTATGAACTATTATTATTGATCGTTATTGGTTTACCAATCGACAGCTTAGTGCTTGTTGGTCTTATCTCCAACAGATTTAATTTCTCAAAAGCAATTTTTTTCGTGTACTGGACCAATGTGAATGCTGGAATTTTTTTTTTTTTCGACAATTTCATCGAATCAAATGGTAGATAAACCAAACAAGGAATATCGCCGGGGCGTGCATCCCATACAGGCACATGCGCCTGATAGATAGGCAATATATGGTAAAAAACGCATTTAAGCTCGATATTGAGATTTGAAATTTAAAATATAAGTTCGATTGGAGTTCGTTAGCACTACAGTCAATTTCAAATGAGTTATTTTAAAGGAATGGGAGATGTTTTATTCTAAAATTTATTACCTATACCCTATGCATGTGCCTAAATATCGGTGCTGTTCTCGCAACTAAGCTACACATGTAGTGTAATATTGTCTGCGTTATCCCCGAAGGGGTCACATGTGGGACCTATTTTTTTTACGGGTAAGGAGGCTGGCCGCACACCAACTACTTTCAGTTGAAGTGAGGGCTGTTAACTTGAAAAATACTCGGACTATCGGGAATCCACTTTTTATTAACTATGGATGACGTCACATAAAAACGCAAAAGCAACTACGCTACACATATAGTCTAACTTCTTGCCGCGTTATCGCCGAAGGTTTCGCATGTGGCGAGTTAAAGCTGTTTATTTTTACAGGTATTTTACAGGTGAGGGGGCCGGCCTTACGCCAACCATTTCAGTTAAAGTGGGGGTTTCCCAGCTCCCGAGAGGGCTGGTACTCATTTTTTGTGAAGGCTGAGTAAACCTAGCCGGTATTTTATTTTGGTGTTTGAAATAAACACCGAAACGGGAAGTCATTTCTGACTTCCTCGGCGGGATTCGAAGTTCGAACCCGAGCTCACGGCATGAGCCAACTGAGCTACTGACCGGACATAGCCGAGGATATTTTGAGTGTCCGGAGTCCACTGATTTGGGGGTCTTGCTCCACGCTGTCCTCACGTGGTTTTGGGTTCAAGAGCCGCTTACGTTGGCGTGCTTGGCGGTAGTAAGCGCGGTTATCGTCCTACCCCCGATTTCTATTGGAAACTATGGCGTGCCTCTACGAAAAGCCTATGTCTTCCTATACACATAATAAACCGGTGATACAAAGCTAAAGTCAGAAAAAAGTTTAACGTATTTGTAATGAAATTGAATATATCTCGTATGGAAAGATCAAGTACTAGAGTAAATTGAGAATAAAAATGATTTCTTGAGACAAGTGAAATTGTAAAATACTGTGAATTGTCATGATATTTGTTTTTAAATCAAACTATAAAATCCAAAATCAAAAATATATATCACAAGCACAGACGTGTAAGTTCGCGCATACTTACACATCCCGTATTTTTAATTTCAAAATAATTTATGAAATTGAGTACTTAGGTATATACCTACGGTTTTGAAAGGTACACACCTAATGGAAGCCGAGGAAAAATGAATTGAAATGGTGAGATTATCAAAATTATGAAAGAACGGAAAATGTTGCAACAGTTATTACGATATTTTACATTCTTCTTAAACTACAATCCAAACTACCTACTGTTTATAAAAAATAGATTTAAAAAAACTTCCTTCTTTTCGTGTTTTTTTTAGTTGTGGTATTAATCCAACTTATTACTTTTTATTTAGCAAATTTCAATTTTATTAAATTAGTTTTTTTTTAAATGTATTAAATTACAATTTATTTCAGTCTTAACGGCTCTGAATGTGTTAACGTATCGACATAAAACGAAGCGGTTTCAGGGTAGTTCGTCAGCAAAAAAAATCTTTTGATTTTTCCCTTGTTTTAAACATAGGGGGTTTCATTCCAGCATTTCTTTTATTGTTTAATTTATATAAAATTTTGTAATTACACTTCTCGTATAGTAGACAAACGATTGTCAGAAAACTTATGTTATTCTAGACGTTTCGTTAACCTCATAGCCAACGTCTTCAGGATGCGCCTTTTCTGCATAGTGATTAAAGATAAACGAATGGTCGAAAATGATGTAAGTTCTCCTATAACATTTTGTCCGAGAAGTGTAATTTGTTTTTAAAAATTAGATTAATTTTAATGTGTACCTACATGTTTCAAACAACCGTACTCCAGTTTGAATATTACCTGCAGTCACCTGACATTAATATATTTTTTATTGTTTTTAGGAATGGTCAATAGTACAGTTGTAGAAGAAATTACACAACATGTGTAGCTTAATTGAAATAAAAAAACCTAAATTGAATATTTAAAAAATAAACGTCTGGAAAATTGAAATCGTACTGTATATTCAGTCAGCTGTTCCGAGGGGGTAGATCGAGCTTTCGATACAGCCTTAGAGCTTTACATATGGGTGGGCGGGGCGGTGGGGTGGTGGGGTGTAAGGGAGGCAGTCAAAAGCTAAGTTCATTGCCACAGCAGCCATCAAACACGCCTTATCGCCCACATCTAAATAAATATATTGAAAACATTTACACGCCCCGATAATTATTCAGTTTTGCTTTCAAACGGAGAAAATAACTAACTCTAGCTGCTCCGGAAAGTGGGGAGTAGTCAAGCAGTTAGTGAAAGTAATAAGTGACATGTTGTAAATAGTGAGTGATGAGTAACAAATGAGTTGTGTTTATAGTACGAAAAAAACGCAACTAAGCTACACACATAGTGTAACTTCTTGCCGCGTTATCCCCGAAGGGTTCCGCATGTGGTGAGTGGAACCTTTTATTTTTTCAATTTATTTTTACAGGTAACGGGGCTGGGCTTGATCTTAGAGTTACAATGTCACAATACGGCTTTATCTATCATAAGCTGCAAAGATACATTGACATTTAAGGCTCATATTTAATGCATGCCCACAAGCAGGCACATGCCAGTTCGCTTTAACTTTACTGCATGTGTACTTACAAAATAAACCAAACCTCACATGAATATAAACTTTGCAACTCCAGTCGCCTTTCTCAGAAAAGAGTTGACTTTTTTTTTTACAGATTTGGTGGTCAACTTTTAAGTCAAGGATTAATAAATACAATTATTCAAATAATAGCATTTCTTTTGAAATACTAAACCAATTTTGCTCATCATTTATTTAACCAAATTTTAAGTTGTATAATAATGGCAGCGCCTTACATGCCTCAAAAATAAATATAATGTCTGATTTGATTAGTAGAACAGTGGAATCCCGGCGGGTACAACACACGCATTCAACCATTATCCTGGTGTGAACACATGCTTACATAAACTCAGCCATTATTAGTCGTGGAAGTTGTTTGTGTGTGTATTGGTTATGTAACTAATTTTTTTATAAATCAAACAAATACGCTCGTTACAGTTTTGTAATCTTAATTTTTATTTTTGCATATTATTTTTTTCTTGTCATTCTTAAGGCTAGCTCACATACAAGCTATCGTAAAACTGAATACTCGAGAAATTTAACTGCGCATATATTTTTTTCTATGAATTAATACACTCGAAGCATTTTTTAAATAGTAACTTTTTTCTCGGCGAGCAAACGTCAGTCTTGTATGGGGCTGCCGGCCTTAGCAACTGATAACAAAATGTTTGTTTCCCTTTTCTCTAGCAACCTTGCCGAGTGACGTAACAATGTTTTCTACGCAGATGTAACTTAGTCATATTGAACCTTCATTATCTAAGTTGAAAAGTTATATTTACATGTAAGGCTCATATTATAATTTAATGTGCACCAACAAGCAGACATGTGTACGTATGTTGCATGTTTACTTACAAAATAAATCAAACCTCCTTTCCCTGAAATGGGGCGGCATTGGAAAAAGTAAACCAAGTTTTTACAGTATGGGAGGTCAGCCTTATGTAACCTTATTTTATCAAGCTATTTTATTGTTAGCATTTTCTCAAAGATTCCAGACACGCATTTACTCGCACACTTTTTTGATTACCATAGCCATTCGAATGTCAATACTGTGGATTTATAAAGTTGAATGTGGCTGAAAGGTCTGTTATTATATTAAAACTGACCCAAACAATTTTATTTTTCATGTATTCAAACCGTAAGATTAACCATCGAACAAAGTATGAAAAAAAAATTGCAAAAAAAAGTGTACCCATGGAGTACTCCATGTATAAAACATTACATTCGCTTTTACCAAAAAAATGTATGATTACTTAAACAGCGACCCTACTGAGCGTCTTAGTTTCCATACATTTTTTAGTAAACGTAATGGTTTAAACCTTTTTTTTTATTTTTACTTTGGGAACACAGCACCCCGAGTATAAAACATTTACTTCAACTCCAGTTGATCGCGTTAATAGAAAAACGTTTGAAACAAAAAACAGCACCCTAGTGAGTGATTAGTGTCGATATATTTTTTTATTTACTCGATCGAAGGGAGTTAAGGTAGTGTTTTATACTAGGGGTACTGGAGTCTTGTTCCATATGATGTTTGAACACGCAGAAAATTGCTGTAAGCCAATACAAGACGTTGTTTTCACAGAACATAAATCTCAAATTATTGTAACAATTTTTTTTCCGACATTTTTTTCCAAAAAAAAATACACTACACGTGTCTGAAATGGCCGGTTTTGGCGAAATAACAAACTTTTTTATCAAAATTGCTGAAGCAATAAATATATATTCATATTTTTTTCGAGTGGCCTAAGTACAGATTTTTCTTTCTGCATTCTACGTGGCTGATAAAAACGCAAAAACGCAAGTAAGCTACACATATAGTGTAACTTCTTGCCGCGTTATCCCCGAAGGGGCCGCATGTGGCGAGTTGAACCTATTTATTTTTACAGGTAAGAGGGCCGGCCTTACGCCAACCACTTCAGTTGAAGTGAGGGTTTCCCAGCTCCCGAGGGGGCTGGTACTCATTTCTTGTGAAGGCTGAGTAAACCTTGCGGGTATTTTAATTATGGGGTTTGAAATAAACACCGAAATAGGAAATCATTTCTGACACCCTCCTCGGTGGGATTCGAACCCGAGCTCACGGGGTAGAATGCAAGCACTCTACCAACTGAGCTATCGACCGGACTGACAAGGAATATCAAGGAATATGGTACTTATTGCCTTTTTTGATCAAAAATTATTACTATAAAGGATATTTTGTAAGGATAAACTTACAAAATTCAGTACTGAACAATTCATTTAATACTTTGCTGTATCATACCAGGCAGTAAGCTCCTTAGTTTAACAAGCTACATGAAAAGAAATACTAGACGAAATTTCCCTCATTTTTTCTCCTTTTCATTCTTCCCCCACTAAGCTCTCTCAGTCCTATACATGCATATTTTTCTATTGATTCTGTAAAAAAATGTTATTGGTTGTTAAGACAGCAGTTTCATACAAGACGGATGTTTGTTCGCTGAGAAAAAAGTTTTAAATTCAAAAATGTATCCATTTCAACACAGTTTAGTCGTTGGGTAATGGTCATTACGCAACGGGCTGTAGAAATGTATGGCATTGTGATACCGTTAGACGTTTTTCTATTAAATAAATTACCAAGTGGGAGTAGAAAAATAATCATTTAACAAAGTTTCATTTATTTCCATTTAAGAATGTGTTTTTATTTTATGTAATGTATTTTTTAAGATACCTGCAAATAATAATCTGTATTTATTTTGACTCGGGCATGCTGGTGTGTGTGGAATAATCTAGACACGCTGTATTGAACTCTTGACCCTTCTTTAGTGCTTGTATTTAAGACAAGGTTTCACGCTCAAGTTAAAAGAAAAACAGAAACTAATAGTATTTAATATGTGATTTGTATTAAGTATGATAACGATATACTCGTACCTTTATCGTATATTGTAGGTGCTTCCTGGTGCTTCCCTTATTTCCATAGCGCTTCCTACCCCATCATAATTTTCTTGCCTTGAGGACTTATCAGTAACGAACTTCGGAAGGCATTAACTTCGTTTTATTATCAATTATTATTCAGTCTACCTTACTCCTTTAAATATTCAACATTTTTTTCAAACCAGGCACTTCTATCCATATTCATAAACAATGCTAGCTATGATATAATAACATTGAAAACTCATATTTAATGTACTTATGTCCAGTATCCACAAGCAGATACGTTTAATTTGCTGCATGTGCACCTGCTTACAAAATAACGGTTCCACGACAAATTGGTGTCTGACAACCCGTCCACAGACAGCTCAACCATGGACAAATCGGTCACACAACAGTTCGTCCACACGACGTCAACGATTCGGTCATAAGTAACTCGGCCATAGATAACTCGTCCACACATATGTACATCAATCACGGGCAATTCGCTCACAACGACAGTTCGTCCGAACGACATCTCGATCACACACAATATATATCGTCCACAGAGAGCTCCGTCTTAGCAAACTACAATCAATTGAAACTGCAGTTCTTTCAAAGGTTTTTGGAGAGCAAGTTTTCTGTGATGGAGCTGTCTGTGGGCCTATATTTAATAAGACTGAATTGTCATTAACCGAAAAGTTTATGGACGAACTGTCCTGTGACCGTATTGTCCGTGACCGAAATGTCAATGGGCAAGTTTTCTGTGGCCGATTTGCCGTGATGCAGTCAAACACACAACGTGGAAAACTTATGGAGCTTAGGAAAAACGATTCTCGCCCTAGAATTTAAAGTAAATTGTAGATACTATTTTTGCTCACTAACGTAAAGGTTTTATAAGGCTGACCAGCCGTACTGTAAAAAATGATTCGCTTTTGCTAATGTCGCCCCTGTTTCAGGAAAGGTCGACAAGAGTTGCAGGCTGTAAGCAGGCTTATTTCGTAACTCTCTTACACATCCAGCATGTGTAAAAACAAGCTTACACGTGTCTGCCTGAGGACATCTATAATCTATAATCTAAGTTGCAAGGATATATTCATTCAAAGCTCTCAGATGTATGCCCACAAACAAACACGTGTAGTTCGCGCTTACAAATGCTGATTGTGTACTTACAAATAAAATCCAAACCTCAAATGAACATAAGCCCTGCAACTCTTGCCGACATTCCCTGAAACAGGGGTGACATTGGCAAAGTGAACCATTTTTTACAGTATGGATGGTCAGCCTCATACCAACCTATAAGTCAAGGAATGCATTCAATATTTATTTTAAATGTTAATATATCTACACAACTAAGATAATACATAGATTATTCAAATTCAATTTCAAACAACCTTCATTCGAGCTTTGAAAATTTAATTTTGAATCTATGACTGAGCAAGAAAGTCGTGTACGCTTCCCCGTAAATAAATTGTTATTGTTAGTAGCATAAACAATCTTTGTAATTTTATCACAAAATCTCAACCGAAAGATAAGAGTCCACGCAAAACTCTCGCAAGACATTAAAATCAAAGTTTTATTTCATTTTCAACACTATGTAGGGCGCAGTAAAATAAACCACAAGTTTTATGCGGCAGCAAGTACGTTTTGTTTTATAGCAAACATTACAAAAATAAATAAATAAACAATTCGACCTTTCATACGCAGTAAATTCAACGGTAAATTATGTTCCCACAACTTTTCTCATATCTTACCAATAAAGGTTATTTCTAACGTTAGCAAAATATTTTATGGTTTTTATTTATTTGAAAAACCGCCCCAATTACCGTTGAGTTTATGTGAATTTTCTATAGTTTTGTAAAGATATTACAAATAAATTCGTATGTAATAAATACAGAAGTAGTTAATTTTTGCATGCCAACAACAATCTGAATTATTATTTTTTCACGTTTTTTTACAATATATTCAAAGAATAAATTTGTGAAAAGGAATGTTTTGATAAAATGATGAAAGATTGACGAAGAAAGTATATGTTGCTAGAAAAGATGGATGTCGTGGTAGAGGAAGACCGAGAAAAGTATGGATGGATCAAATCTCTGAAATAGCATTTGAGGTTTGGATTTTATTTGTAAGTACACATTCAGCATTTGTAAGTGCGAACTACACCTGTTGGTTTGTAAGCAGACATCTGAGAACTTTAAATGAATATATCCTTGCAACTTAGATTATAGATTATAATGCGATTCATTAACCTTTTTTTTTCTTACCAGAAACACGTTTTAACATCATCAATTGAGAAGTCTTTTTTTAAATTTAATTTAATCAATAAAACCCCAAGGACATCTGTTAAATTAGGGTAAAGTTATCATCAAGGGGCCTGACAGAATTCTAACCAGCATTGTTTTTACTTCAAACATGCTAGTCAAAGCTATCGTGTTTTCTCGCTTATACATAGCGCGAAAAACTTCTCATTTAGATAGGATGCTTAATTCCTGACAAATAGGTAAGTACAGAGGAAATGTGAAAGGAAAAAAAGGAAAAGGAAGACTCAGAAATGAATGGCTAGATCAGATTTTTGTAATTGTGAATTAATGGAATATGAAGAGTGAGTTGAATCAGGTATGAAAGGAATAGAAGCAACTCTATAGGGGCTCTGGCTACCTTTTCTGAAACTACGGCAGTAAAATTTTGAGGCTGCCTTCCTTTACCATACAGGCTTTTGTCGATGTCACCCCTTTTTCAAGGAAAGGCGACAAGAGTTTAGTTTCAAGTTCGTTGACGGTGTGAGTTTTCATTTGCGGAATGCATACAAGCATAAACTGACTCATGTTTACTTATAAGATCTCAGCTAGCAACTTAGATTATTATAGATTATAGAAATAATGATAATAATAATAATAAGAAACCTAGATGTTATCTTATCGCCAAATGAAGTCTTCAATTTTCTTCAAGATTTTTTCTTTGACAAAATAGAAAAAATAATTTTCTGATTAACCGGTCTGTCCGCCATAAGGCGTAACTCGAGTTCCTCTATTTTAGTGGCATGTGATTTCCCATGAGAAATTAAGTTCGTCCCGCACGAGCAGAGTTACGGATTTCATCATTAGATACATTATTATGATACGCCCTTTGCCAGTAAAACTTTCGTTCATGCAGTTATACTTCTTAGAAAATATTTTTTTATTTTCTCATTTTTTTATTAATGTTAGTTTGTGACTTATAGGTTGGTATGAGGCTGACCACCTATACTATAAATAAATGGTTCGCTTTGCCAATGCTACCTCTGTTTCAGGGAATCTCGGCAAAAGTTGCAAGGCTTATGTTCATTTGAGGTTTGGATTTTAATTTCGCGCTTAAACATGCTGCATGTGTAAGCGTGAATTTATGCATGTCTGCTTGTGGGGTTGAATTTAATATTTATTTTGAATGTAATATAATTTGCAACTTAGATTATTGATTGTCATTTTCAGAATTCAAAACTTAAACAAATAACTTAAGTTTTCTTTTTTTTTCGTTGCAGGTCCATCAGTACTTCTCAGCGCTTCCAGAAGACAAGGTTCCTTACGTCAGTTCTGCAGGAGAAAGGCACAGAGTCCGACAACTCTTGAGGCAGCTGCCTCCTCATGATAATGAGGTAACTCTTCAAATTTCAACATTTAACTTTTGCCTTATGACGGACTGTTTAGCTCTGGTATTCATACGGCATGAACCTCATTATTTCGTTACTCGATTCATATATGAGATCTTTAGCATCCGACGGCCGACCCACATTCCAAAGGCATGTTCTCTCTCTTCTGACCCACGCACCGTATATCCATCTCATCCGGGAATGTGTCACAGGACTCGCATGCAAAACATTTATATAGATGCAAGTGGCAGAAGGCCCTCCCGTGAGGCTAACACTCTCTCCAGTATAAAACAAGACAAGTTGGCTCAGAACACAAGCAAGCAATAATAGCCAAAGTGAAGAAATTTAAAGGCTTGATGATTGTAAATTACACCCTTTTGGGTTTTCAAAGGCAGTGATTTTATCCTCTAGGCTCTGGGCTAGTATCCAACCTTCCATGGCATAGGGTACAATTGGAAAAATTTAGCATCTCACCATTCGCAGTACCTTCGCATACCTGTCACATGTAGAATACATGTAGAATATAGAACGTGCAGAAGACCTCAGGAAAATCAGATATGTCTTGGATTGTGCAGATCATTTGTACTTCCCAGGATACAGTTAGCAGACAATGCCAAAGCTCAATTCCTAGACAATCTCAAGCGGCACAAGACAGAAAGTCCTAGAGGTTTATGGAGCAAGAACCTTCAAAGCTTGTGAGCCGGTTACCAAAAGTATTTTACCAGAGACACATTTAGGGCCTGTTGCATCAATCTCCAATCAGTATTTGGTTGACACATCAAATTTGATTCTTTAATTCTGGTAAGGATCTCGGTTAAATATTCCTCGGAAGTGGGTAATAATACGATGGAATCGATGTACATCAGCTGATTTACGTATACGAAACAATTTTTTTTCTTTTTTGGGAGAAATATTCCTTGACTTATAGGTTGGTATGAGGCTGACCAGTGACCCCCCATACTGTAAAAAATGGTTCACTTTGCCAATGTCACCCTGTGTCAGGGAAGGTCGGCAAAAGTTGTAGGGGTTATGTTCATTTGAGGTTTGGATTTTATTTGTAAATATACATTCAGCATTTGTAAGCGCGAACTACAAGTGTTTGTTTGTGGGCATGCATTTGATATGAGCTTTACGAGTGCATGTATCTTTGCAACTTATATTTTAGATAGAATCACATTTAATTTTATGTTTTGTCTGATTGGAGGTTGTGATCTTCTTGTTGTACCCCCAGGTCCGTTACTGCCACGCTCTGACAGACGAAGAGAGGAAGGAGCTGCGGCTGTTCAGCGCCCAGAGGAAGCGGGAGGCCCTGGGCAGGGGATCCGTGAGGCAGCTGGCTACACAGCTACCGTGCTATGAGGTAAGTCCTTCAACTCACATTTCTAATTTATCGATGGTTAATAATAATAACAATATTAGGATTATTTATTTGGTTAGCGCTTTTATTGTGTGTATCACACCTCAAGAGCCCTCTGCGAGCTTAGTCGTCGCTGTAGAAAGCGCTAATTTTTAAGCAAGACCCAGTTGCTGTAAGGCTGGAAGGACCTTTAGTGACTGGTCTTTGGTAAAGGTATATGAATTTTTCACCCAGCGAAGAGCATATTTGAAAATAAAAATGGTATTTTTTTGTGCTCCGCCGGGATTCGAACCCACAACCTTACATTTACGAGTCAAAAGTGCGAGCCACTAGACTACGAGCGGTTCACCAGAATATCATGTTTATGTACAGGTACATCCAGTTGTGATCATAAAATAAAATTAGTTCTGGAGATTTCAAACAGATGCCACTCACCATAATCAATAGGATCGATAATCTATCTATAATCTAAGTTGCAAAGATATATTCATTCAAAGCTCTCAGATGTATGCCCACAAACAAACACGTGTAGTTCGCGCTTACAAATAGTGTACTTACAAATAAAATCCAAACCTCAAATGAACATAAGCCCTGCAACTCTTGCCGACATTCCCTGAAACAGGGGGGACATTGGCAAAGTGAACCATTTTTTAACAGTATGGGTGGTCAGCCTCATACCAACCTAAAAGTCAAGGAATTCATATCAACCTATAAGTGATCATAGGTAATATGAATGCAAAAATAAATGGTTATTGAGATCTTTTATTTGCTGAGCGCTCTTTTTGTGGGAATTCTACCTCAAGACCCTCTACGAGCTGGGTCGTCGCTTTAGACGAGGTCAAATACCCAAGCAAGACCTAGTCATTAGGTAACCGGTCTTTGGTAAAGGCATATGAATTTTTCAACCCAGCGATATAGTTATTTATGCCACTGCCAAGTAATGATAGTCTTTTTAACACGAGTGCTAGTTTGTGCCATGAGGCGCAGCCGAATGGCACAATAGAAAGCACGAGTGTTACAAAGACTAATTACGTGCAGTGGCATACAATACTTTTTCTACGACCATGAGAGAATTAACAAAATAGTGAATAATAGTCATTATAATGTACTCGTCCATTTGAAGTAATTAAAGCCTTACCTTTGTCAAAACGTGTGATTTATCATTCCCTTCGATTATCTAATCTAACCTAAGTTGTACAAATAAATTATATTTAGGTTTCATATTGAATTCATGCCCACAAGCCGACACATATGTATAAGGTCGCGCTTTTACATCCTGCATATAAGCTTAAACATTCAAACCCAAAACTCAAATAAACATATGCCCTGCAGTTGTATTGGCAGGTGAACCAAATTTGTACAGCATAGGTGATCAACCTCATACTCACCTATTAACCAAGTAACTTTTTGAGTTTGTTTATTTTTTGCGGTGAAATTTTTTGTATTGTTTTCCTTTCAAGCCTTTTATTTTCCATTGAAAAAAGGAAAGCTTTATTTGGAGCAATCCGATAAATAAATTCGATAAATTTTAGCACTATTAACAATTTTTATTTGACTCTACACATAAAATATACTTATTTATTTTCATCTGAACAGGGCTGAAAGTCTCATCACCACGGTAATTCCTACCTACCGAATATCACTAATATTGTATGAAGCCTAATCAGCTGATCGCTTGCGGCCATCTTGGATTGACAGGTCTTCATACCCCCATACAAGGTTGACATTTGAAATTAAAAAATGGTTCCAATTCTGACAATGCGCATGCGCACATGTTCATTTTAACACGGTTACCGGTTGCATAATGTAACATTATGCAACGGGTGTAGAAATGTATGGCATTGTGATTGCGTTGGCCGTTTTGTAATTAGTAAATTACCAAATGGGAGTAGAAAAACCATATTTTGAAACATAATAGCTTTTTAATCTATAGTTAACAGATATCATTGCATATTTAATAATAAATTGCTCATTAAATACAAATGATTGATTACTAATTGATAACTTAAATTAATTACAAAAAAAAATATTAGGCATCCACAATAAAAACAACTAATAGTACGTAAACATCTTAAAAAAACAAAATGTATTTCAACCTTATGATTTATATTCTCATGAAACATTTGAGCTCCTGAAAAGCTCTCGGACATTTTTAATACGGCGCGATGTCACTTTGCTTCAGTACCCCCCGGTCCGTGAGGCGCGGCACGCTAGGAATATTTAAAACGAGACGTCGGGAAGCAGAAAAAACGACGACGTTCAGCGTCTTTCCTCTACTCGTCCGGTGCGGAAAAATGCATGGAATTTTAAACAGTGTATACGCTGCCTTAAAAAATGTAATTTATTCTGACAAGACTTGAGAAATATGACGGCGGACAAATAGCAACTAAGCTGCATATATAGTGGTAAATTTTATGCCGCAAAGGAGAAGGTAGTATGTGAATGAAATGTAAAGGTTGGCAAAGGTGGTTCTTTGACATATCGGTTGGTATGAGGCTGACCACACTTCCTGTAAAAAATGTCTCTCTTTGCAAATTTTACCCCTGCTTCAGGAAAGGTCGGCAAATGTTGCAAGACGTGTGTTCATTTTAAATTTGTGTCTTTAATTTGTAAGTGCAAGGGCGGCGTGTAGAAGTGCAAACTTATATGTGTCTGCTTGTGGGTCTATATTAAATGTGAATCACAAAATGTCAATATACACGTGCAACTTATATTTTAGCTTATAGAGTCCATTTTGTATGAAGCAGAAACGTCGGCGTGATTTGTCTTCTGTAAAATAATAATCTCTGATCTAGGTTGCAAAGAAATATTTACATTTAATTTTCACCTTAAATGCTAGCACACAAATAGATACGTGTAAGTTCGCACTTACACATGTTGCATGTGTAAACTCAAAATAAAAATCAAAATCTCACATGAACATAAACCCAATGACTTTTGATGCTTTTTCCTGAAACATGGGTGACATTGGCCAAGTGAACCAATTTCACATATTCTAAAGGTGAAAGAAATGGGACGTCATATGACTTGGTTGAAAAATAGACAAATCTTTTTTAAAAAATATAATTCCAAATTTCCATTTGATAATTTTTCATTAACAATTACGCAAAAAATTTATTTCAAAAATTTCTTAGAGCTGTTGCGTTTCCTCAAAGAAAAAATACATCACAATGATTTATTCACGGCTAGTATGAAAAATGTAAGTGGGAAATCCTCCCGCCCCCCGAATTCTTCGCGTCTGTTATTCCAGCTCAGCCGTTCCTCCTTCACAGGCTCTCCTCGTCTGGGGGAGGAAGTCCATACATCTCTCTGCTGCAGGGGCTGGCTTTTCGGGGAGATCAGCCAAACTAGGGGAGACGAGGGGAAATACCAAAAATATTATGACAAGCAGCGTATGAATCAGATCTGTAAATTCGCGCTGAACATTTCCAGTGCAAGTAAGATTTTCTAAGTTGGCTTTTCCTTAGCAAATGTTTTTCTTATTAAAAAAATTCAGATTATGATAATTTCTACCACGTGTTAGTTTTCCATACCAAGGTTATTTTTTTAACATGTCAGGTTTTCAAACCAAGGTAATTTTCTATCACATCAATACCTTCAAAGTCTAATCTAATCTAATCTAAGCTGCAAAGATATATATTATTTAAGATTTATATTAAATGCATTCCCACAGGCAGACATGTATAATTTCGCGCTAGCACATGCCGAATGTGGACCTGCAATATCAAAGGAACGACTCAATCTCAAAGGAACATAAGCCCTGCAACTCTTGCCGTCCTTCCTTGAAACAGGGGTGACATTGGCAAAGTGAACCATTTTTTACAGTATGGGTGGTAAGCCGCATACCAACCTATAAGTCAAGGAACCTTTCTTCAAAGTAAAATTGAATAATTGATATACTAAGCTCACATGGGTTTTTCAGATTAATGCACCTTATTTTATATATTCTACGAACGAATACACTAAAAAATGTAGAGATCCTGTAGTTTAGAAGATTTTCATGAGCTATTACTCATAATTAGTTCACTTTCTATGAAAATTTACACCCAATAAAATGTTTAACCCACGATTTCTCAAATTAGTGAATCGGCACTTGTTCAATTTTACCTTGACATGTTTTCCATAACAAGGTCATTTTGTATGGCATGTTAGTTTTACGGAGGAAGGTAATTTTTTTGACATTTCGGTTTTTCAAAGCAAGGTTTTGGAACATGTTAGTTTTTTCGGAACAAGTAAGTTTATACAAATGTATTTATATTCTTTAATGAGTTTTTCCAGTAACAAATGTGTTTGGTTAAATTTTTCCGGGTTTCATACTGCTCACCATTATGAATAAGCTGCTAATAAGATTTGCGGAATTTCCCCTTCTCCCTCAATCCTTATAACACTGCTAGTGTTGTGCCTTGCACTCGAGAAGTGACATCAATATATCAGCTGACGACAGCAGCTAGGGAGGGGGCGTATTTTCCATAAGGAAACAGGTGCACTGTTCCTACCTTGTCCTATGTAGACAAATTGTCTGAGCAATAAATTTTGTTAAGTAAAAGCAAGCACAAAAAAAACCAAATGACTGTCCAGTCAATAGCTCAGGTGGTAGAGTGCTTGTATTCCATGCCGAAAGCTCGGGTTCGAATCCCACCGAGGGTGCCAGAAATGATTTCCCGTTTCGGTGTTTATTTTCAAACCCCAAAATAAAATACCGGCAAGGTTTACTCAGCCTTCACAAGAAATGAGTACCAGCACTCTCGGGAGCTGGGAAACCTCCACTTCAACTGAAGTGGTTGGCGTAAGGCCGGCCCCCTTACCTGTAAAAATAAATAGGTTCAACTCGCCACATGATCACACATCAGCTCGACCCCTTCGAGGATAACGCGGCAAGAAGTTACACTATATGTGTAGCTTAGAAAAAAAAAACTGCTTAGAACATCCGCTATGAAGGATCTTTGTATGATCACAAGCAGGGCAATGCAAGATCGAATCCCCAATGACCACATAGTGTTTTGTTTATGTGGAAAGGTATCTCCAGGATACTTACATCCGGCTAGCTCTCATCAGCATCACTCTCCGGGCGTGGGGTTCTTTCTTTCGGTTGCTTACTTGTACTTTGGGAAGGGTTTTATAAATTAAAGATAAGCTTAACATGAACAAATAAGGGTTTATTTACTTTACTAATATGGGGGAAAAAGGGGAATTTAGGGAATGGCACGACCTGCAGGTTGTCACTAGAACACTCCCTACTCCGTTGGCTGGAGCTCCGAACGGAAGGCCTGGGGCAGCGCTCCAGGCTAGCGGCGGTTCACGAGGCGGACGCCTCCACACGTTGGAGCCCCTGGGTGGGCGCTCCTATGCCTCTGGTCCACAAGGCGGGTGCCTTGCTGGCAGGAAATCCAAGTAGATGGAGAGGAGGGAGCTCCATTGTTATGCCCCCTCTTGCACCGCTTGGTGCTTGGTCGCTGACGTCTTAATCCGTTGACATCTTGCCGGGAACTCCTGACCGACGCGACAGCCCGATCAGATCACACGGCGCAGTTCGGCCGCTTCCGTGACCGTTCCGCTCCGTTCGACCCACAAAACACACTGTACACTTGGAGATTGTTTTTTATATATGTTATTTTAAAATAACATAACAATAGGTACGGAAAGCCTTTAAAATGGAGGACATAGTGAGATTGAGCAGATCCAGAAGGTGATTTTAGAGAGATCATAATATCTAGAAAGTGTGTCATGAAGGACTTGCACACATCGCAGCTAATGAGATGCCAATTGTTCAATGCATATCTGGAAGACGTAAAAGGTAGAAAGATACATATGTAGCTGGTCATTTACATCTTAGAATCCATAAGCCGATATGTTTTTTTTGTGAATCACAGATGGAAAGATCTGAATTCTAAATAAAGAAAAAGAGGAAGAGGAAGACAAAGAAGTGAATGAATAAACAAAAATATACGACACTATTTTTTTAAATAGCCAATAAGGGTGCATAACTACTCGTAATAAAAAATGCAATATCTCAGGCAAACTTTGCACTTTTTGCCCGTTACCCTGCGATGAGTATTCATAACGTTCAGTAACAGCTTTCTCCCCCATAAACCTCCCTTACTCAACATGTCAACTGCTCTTCAAAAGCCTCCCTTACTAGTATTATATCCACGCAGTTCACCCTCTCATAGCAAACTCCTCACCTTTGTATTATACAAGGTAATCTAATGATAATACCGCTGCTTAAAGTAGAACTTTTCCTTTTATTAAATTTGGGATTGCGTGGAACGCTTGCTTCTCTCTCAGCGTAGATCTTTATTTATTTTATTCTCAGATGACACGACTCATACGCAAACTGAATGAAAGCTAAATTGAGATTAAAATCTTTGCAAATATAATGTTAATTTCGCGTTATGGGAAGGTATTAAGATCGATTCCCGGCAGTGCACAAGAAAATAAAAAATCATTTAGTAGGTAGGTACTTCTTCTGTTTCAATCCTAGGATTGGTTTGTAGAAATTTCCATCATCGTCATTGCCATTTAATGATATAAGGATGATTTATTTGGTGAGCGTTGTTCTTGTGTGAATCACACCCCTGCAAGCTTGATCGTCGCTTTAGAACGCGCCAATTCTCAAGCAAGACCCAGTTGCTGTAAGGCTGGAAGGACCTGTGTTGATCAGTTTTTGGTAAAGGTATATGAATTTTTCAACCTAGCGACGAGAATATATATTTTTTGTGCTCCGCCGAGATTCGAACCAACGACCTTCCACTTACGAGTGCGAAGCGTTACCTGTAATTTCTCCCTATTTCAGACAATTTTTCAGTCTCCACCCGAAGATCCGAAAGGTTGACCATTTTGCCTTCGAGTAATTTTAATCGAGATTGGTTTATTTTGCTGGTGTATGAGACACCACTTGGATCTTCAATGTGGTGGTTTCCAGTTTTTTTTCCATTCTAGACCATTGACCAAGAAGTTTCTTTCCCCTTTGGAGATTATTAACTTCAAGCTTACTTCTTGAGAGGGTGTCTCATTCATCATTTGCCTGCTGAAATGATAACTGGTCAACTTATTCCTGATTATAAAGCTAAGAATATTTTTTTTTCAAAATGTGTTGTAAGCTCAATACCAACCAAAAGGTTTTTTTTCTTTCCACATCTTATTTCTTTGGTAGAGGGTTGTTTCTAATGAACCCCTAGCTTCTGTTCCAAGTCTCGTTCGTATATTTGTGAGAGAAGCTCTGTACTCTGTGAGGTTCATCCCCTATTTCTAAATTTCCATCCCCCACGGGGCGCATCTTGATTAAAAGAATCTCTTTAATTGTTCCCTCTTCTCGCAAATGTCGTCAATTAAAGAAACTGCACCACAATTAATATTCACAGTCTGATTCTGTGCAATCAGGGGTCTGAAAGGAATGGCGTAACTTAAATATTAGCTCATCTTCTTCTTCAATGGCGCTACACTCCAATTCAAGCCTAGCCCTTCTTTAGCTTCTGCCTCCAACTCCACCTGTCCTCGGATGCCGTTTCCCAATTCGCAACCTAAGAATAAAAAAATAAAAACTCAGTTATATTTATTAACAAAGCACAATTTTAATATTTTTTTGCTAACAATTAAAATTAATTTGTTTTTATTAATTATTAATTTGCAATATAAAATTAGTTTGATCAACATTTGGGTGTATATTCTATTGTTAATTATAGCACGCATTTACTAGTGCCGACAAAACATCTGTTATACACGAAGGTAGGTGACAGAGAAAGCAAGAAATACACTTAAAAACGCAATTTAGCTACACATAGTGTAACTTCTTGCCTGCGTTACATCCGAAGGGGTTACATGTGGCAATTCGGGAACTTTTTGGCATTTAAAATATAAGTTCTGCTTCTTCTTTGCCATGGATGCTTCTGTTCCAAAATCTATTCTTGGAAAAAGCACCTTAATCATTTTGATTGGTGTCTCTGCTTATTATAAAAAAAAGATTATCATTGCAACCGCCAGATGTCAGACCACATATTGATCTAACAATATATATATTTCTACTTTATTGCACAAGTTGCGCTTCTGTTGTACGAAGAAGTGTCCAGTAGGTAAGATGGCGGATGGTGGAAAGGGTAGGTACTCCCTCCCCCCCCCCCTTACAGAAAGAGAACGCTGATGTTTTATTTAATTAAGAGGGACTCCTTCTGCGATGAAATGCCTTGCACTGTTCTGCATCCTCCCTTAAAATGAAAATGTACAGGGTGACAAAAGTCGAGTATCGAGATATTTTAAAAAATAATGAAATTAAATAAAGAATATTGTTATATTTCCTGGACTTTTAGTTTGATATAATTCTGTAAAAATTGTACAAATTGGTTTACCAAAAATTGGAAATGATTTCTCAATTTTATGTTTATTTTGAACGCAATTCAAAAATATCGGCAAGGTTTACTCAACCCTCCTCGGCAGCCTTCAAGTGGAATGCTGTGAAAATAAATAGGTTGCACACACCACAAGCAACCCTTGCGGGGATAACGCAGTGTGTAGCTTAGTTGCATTTCGCAAAAAACTGTGATTTTTTTTTAATTATGGAAACGAACTCAAAAGACTCACAGAGTTATTCACACGCAGCAAATCCATGGCTTATCCGCTGCCTAAAGTGAAAATACCAATGAAAAAAAAGCTAATCCATGGATTAGCTATGGGTCAGCTTTTGCTCTGAATAACAATGTTAGAAACTTAAAACTAAAATTGGTCACCCTATCTTTTCTCTTTCCATCTTCAAGTTTCTGATAATTCCTAAAATTGCTCGATCTGTTAAGTTGTGGGATCGAGGGTTGATTAATTAAAACTATTTTATTTACGAATTCACAATATATTTTTACTAGTCAGCCATGCTGATGACAGGAAGAAGTACCAGAGACAACAATTATAATTTAGTAGTGATGTAACATATATACCTACCTAATATTTCTCAACACTCCTCCTCAAATTTAACTTAGAACAACATATTAAATTTGCCTATAAAACATGAGCATATTTAAACAAGCAAAATAAACTTAAGTTACAACAAATTACTATTTAGTTCTTTATTTTACAACAGCTCTACTCTATGAATACATTTTATAAAGATTTATCATTAAACAAAATAACCTTAGTGACTCTTAACTCTAAAATCAACTTTAGGAAAATACTCTTTATAAACTAAAATTTAAATTAATCCATAATTTGGTTAACAAAATTTACAAACTTTTCTTTACACAGGCTTTTAGTCATTAAATCAGCTAAATTGTTATTAGAATTTACATACTCAATTGAGATGATGTTCCTTTCAACAATGTCTTTAAGGAAATGAGCTCTTATATCTATATGTTTGGTTCGCTTAGAATTTTCATAACTTTTAGACATAGATATAGCACTTATATTATCAACGAGTAATAAAGCATCACAGTTGTCGTTAAGATGTTTACTCAGGCCCTTAAGATTTACCAACTCTTGTGCAGTGGCAGCAGCAGCTATGTATTCAGCTTCTGCTGTTGACAAAGCAACACGTGATTGTTTCTTCTTAGTTTTAATACTGTATTTGAATTCTTTGATTTCAATCCTTGAGGAACTTTTATGTATACATCTGACTTTAGTTTTCAGTTCAAAAACGCTGATGGTATATCAAGTTGAGTAATCATTAAGTCTTCTTGGACTGCCTTTGATAGAAACATTCTCACTGTAGAGTGTCTCGCAACAGGGGCATAATTGCTATCAAAAATATCTCCTTTCTGCTGTTGGAATCCTTTCACAACTAGTCTAGCCTTTTTGGTTTCTTCATCTTTTTCTTTAAAAATCCATTTGGTATCAATAGCTTTCTTTCCTTTGGGTAATTCTTTTTCTTCCCAGGTCTCTAATTTTTCAAGTGCTTGTAACTCTTTATTGATAGCTTCTTTCCATTCTGTATTGCTTATAGCCTCTTCATAGGAGCTAGGTGTATTTGCGCTCAAGCAAATAACTATATTTGTCTCATACTCATCAAGATGTGCAGGTTGTGTTACTATTCTTCCTGATCTTGTTGTTTTCTCTTCTCTTGTTGCATCCTTGTTTAAATTTCCCTCATCAGTGACTTGTTTGTTTCCTTTTCCTTCCAAATTCTCAGTTTCTTGTTTCTCTTCTTGTCTCATCTCTATTTTATTTTCTTGGTTTTCTTCTTCTTCTTCTTGAATATATCTTCTTTCCTCGTTTTCTTCCTTTTTGTATACTGTATCACTTTCATCAAATCTCACATCTCTTGATATTATTATTGAATTTTCTTCTGGATTCCACAATCTGTATCCCACTGTATTATAGCCAACCATTCTTGTCTCTTTTCCTCTTTTATTCAGTTTGTCGCGTTGAGGTACAATAGTGGCCCACGCCTTTGCGCCAAAAGCTCTTAGTCTTGATAGGTCACAGGTTCCATTTTTCATGAAACACGGTGTTTTATAATTTATTGCTGATGAAGGTGACCTGTTCAGCTGATAGGCAGCACATTGAATAGCTTCGCACCATAAAGTTTTGGGCAAATTAGTATCTGCAAATAAAGTTCTTACCTTATCACACAAGGTACGATTTAATCTTTCCGCTACTCCGTTGGACTGTTTTGTGTAGGGTAAAGTATATTCTAAACTTATTCCTTTTTTCTTACAAAAATCTTTAAACTTGTTGGCTGTATATTCCCCGCCATTGTCGCACCTGATTCGCTGAACTGTACTTCCAGTTTCATTTTCAATCCTTCTTATATAGTCAATCAGTTTCTCTGTTGCTTCAGATTTGTTTACCAAAGGGAACACTACACAGAAATGAGAATAATCATCTAATACCGTCATGAAATATTTCTCACCATTTAGTCCACACTCCTTGACAGGTCCCGCTATGTCTGTGTGCAACATTTCTGCTACTCTTTTAGATCTTGGTCTTGTTGTCTGCTGAAATGGTTCTCTAGTTGCCTTTCCTTCCATACATGGGCTGCACGTTTTATTACTTATTGGTAGGTGCATAATACCCAAACATTTTCTATTTAAATGGCCCAGACGTTTGTGCCAAAGAACATCATCACATTGGTTTTTACCTGTACTAATATTACACACTTCATGACATACATTAGCATTTAATTTGTACAATTTCCCATCAGAATTACCAGTAACAAATGAATTCTTTCCAGTAATAACAACTTTATATTTATCAAACTTTACATGAAATCCGGCCTCGGTTATCTTTTTGACTGAGAGTAAGTTATAGATTATGTTTTCTACAATTAAAGCATCAACATTTATTTTTAAGTTTTTGTATTTTATTTTTAAATTACCTTTTTTGTAAGCATTAATGTACTGGCCATTTGCAACTAATATTTTTACACTTTTATCTAGTATTTGAATGTTTGTCATGTATTTTTCAAATTTTTCACTTACAAGATGTTGTGTGCACCCTGAGTCCACAATGAAGGTGATATCATAGCCTTTGTTTATACTTTCAGCACTAAAAACATTTTCACTGGCTACAAAACCGATCTCCGATTCACTCATTAATGAAGTAGCACCTTGTCCCGGGAAGCCTCTGCCTCGGGATACTCGTCCTTGAAATCTGCCTCTTCCTCTGCGATTTTGACCATAACCTCGACCTTGACCTTGGTTCCGTCCTCCTCTGTATTTTCCTTGTTCCTTATTACCAGTACTACACTCATAAGACTTGTGCCCTGGTTTCCCACATGTGTAACAGTACATCATAAATGCGTTCTCCTGGTTCACTGTATCGGTGCTGATCTTAGTTTCGGCATCCAACAGTCTGGCCTTGACAAAATCAAAACTTAACTTCTTTTCTGAAGCCATTGTTTCTATTGATGTAATTACAGGATCATATTCTTTCGGCAGTGATGAGAGTAGGTAACAAATTTGATCTTCTTCGTCTACTTTGACGTCGATGGCTTTCAGGTCGCTGATAATCGAACTAAACTTGATTAGATATTGCTGCAGCGGCTCATTATTGCATTTCAATGTTATTAATTTGCGTTTCAAGTGGAATCTGTTGAAAACACTTTTTCTTTCAAAAACATTTTGAAGAAAATGAAGCATTTCTCTTGCAGTTCTGCCATCCTTAATGATTTCTATATATTTATCAGACACGCTTTGAGCCAAGATTGATTTAGCTTTCGCATCATCCTTTTTGGATTTTTCTGTATGAATTTCACTTTCATCCAACACATATTCAACCTGCTTCTCCTGTAGAATAAGTTTTAGACGAAATTTCCACGTACTAAAGTTTGACTTCTCATCCAAAAATGGTAAATTAGACAAAGCAGCGCCAGCCATTTTTTTTACTATCCTTTTTTACTGCGCGGATCGCAACCCCAAAATATACTTCACTATTAATCAACCTCACTCACTATTAACCACGTTCTGCTACCATGTTAAGTTGTGGGATCGAGGGTTGATTAATTAAAACTATTTTATTTACGAATTCACAATATATTTTTACTAGTCAGCCATGCTGATGACAGGAAGAAGTACCAGAGACAACAATTATAATTTAGTAGTGATGTAACATATATACCTACCTAATATTTCTCAACACGATCATCTCCCTGAAAGCTTATACATTTTTTTATTGTTTCATTCTTCGCTTGATTTCCTGAAGGAGTAAAATTTCTTTAATCGGAGAAAACACTTTCCGAGGGAAGAAAAACTTTTGCACTTATTTCTCCTCTGGAGTTATTAAAAATTATCTCAAATAAAAAGTTTGCAAAAATTAAATGAAATGCTTCATTAGAAAAATCTAGTGTAGCTTTGCCGTCTTTAACGATAATATAGGGGACTAGAAATTGTTTAATCGCAAATAGGTAGATGCTTTACATATCCGTTTCAGCTGCTAATTATCTTTAGTTAGAAAGAGAAAAAAAATGCTCCCAGTGTGACTACACTCTAAACAGAGAAGCATGAATAATATGCCGCAATATTGGCAATCCTGCTCGTCTTGTATTTAACCTGTTTTTAATGAAATAATTTTATTAAGAACAAGTGTCAAAATATTCAAAAAAAAAAAAAAGAATACAGCTAAAATAATATTTTTCAAGAATTTTACAACGACAACATGTCTCCATCACTGTTGTGATTGACAGGACTGTCTGACAGTTATGAACCGTACAATTTTTCTGATGTATTCCATGACAGTTTCGGTCCACATCAATTTTTATCATTAAGGATTCATATTAAATGTATGCCCACCAACAGACACGTATAAGTTCGTGTTCTAACACTAAATGAACTATACCTACTTTTTGTACCAATGCAAAATTTTATGGCTGGCGTAGGTATAACTGACTTCTTAACTGAAAAAATAAATAACACATTCACTCTGCATATCCCATTTTCATCACAATTTTACCAATCAGATAAACCCATACTTTACTCCATGTTCCCTTTCACATTTCCTCTTCCTCTATGCTGTTTGTTAGAATACTATAGATCCCATTTGGGCTTTGACATTATGTATTTACTATTTCTTTCACAATTTCAATAATCAGATCAAGCCACAATTTTCTCGAACTTCCCTTTCACATTTTCTTTATGGCTAGTGAAAATACCGTAGATCCCAGATTTGGCGAGACTTGAATACTGCAGTTTATCAGTGTCCCCAGACAGACAGGCAGACGATGGTTCGCGTCTCGGCTAAGTTTGTGTGTTGTCAAGATGCAAATGTAGATGGCAGTGGCACATGCATTATTCAGCGAGCACTCCACGATCTTTATGTCTTCATGTGCGAGGACGCCTGCTCAGTGCCGTAACAAGAAATTTACGTTCAAAATAAACATGAAAATTCTACATGCCAAAAAATGCGGTAAAACTGCAGCATGCATTTCGGGAGAAATGTTGTGCTCACATGAATTGATATAGACAAAATTGTAACGTCACACTGCCGGGTTGATAGGAAAAATGCAAACAAATGTTTGGGTTTAAGTTGCTAAATACCGTTGTCCTAAACTAATTTGATGTTTGCCCGCCGAGAAAAAAAATTCAAATTTGTGCATTTTCCATTTTTCCCTTGGAAGTTATTTTCCGTAGAAGTAAAAGAGTCAAAGGATGGTTCTATAGCTCAGTTGGTAGAACGCTTGGGTTCATGGCCAAAGGACTAGAGTTTAATTCCCTCGAAGGGTGTCACAAATGAATTGCCATTTCGTTTTTCATTTCAAACTCTAAATTAAATTCATATCCTGGCTTACAGCCTTCACAAGAAGAAGAACTTTCCACACGTCTAAAATAACTTGTTGTAATCAATTTCTAGGCAATCATCAGCGTTGTTATTGTACCTCTTTTGTGTCATTGTATAACTATTGAGTTCCTTGGTCCAGCCGATAGCTCAGTTGGTAGAATGCTTGCATTCCATGCCGAGAGCTCGGATTTGAATCCTACCGAGGGTGCCAGCAATAATATCCCGTTTCGGTGTTAACTTCAAAACCTAAGATAAAATACCGGCAAGGTCTCACGCCAACCACTCAGTCATCACATGAAATCTGTACCAGCCCCCTCGGGAGCTGGGAACTTTCCAATTCAACTGAAATGGTTGGCGTAATGCCGGCCCCCTTACCTGTGACATAAGCAGGATCTCCTCACCAATTTTGAAACCTTCGGGGATAACGCAGCAAGAAGTTAGACTATGTGTGTAGCTTAGTTGCGTTTTTAGTTACACGTGCATTAGCATAGGAAGAAATTAACAATATGTAAGCTTTCTATATACTTTATACTGATCGATGATGTATCGGTACTTACAAAACAAAAAAGTCCCCAAATGAATGGTGGTGAAACCAAAAATTATGTTTTTGTCAACCTTTCGGCTCTGCTTTTCTGACTTACAAGTCGCTGACTGGGAATTCCTTTACGGCTGTAGGTGCTAACGCGATCTAGTCAAGCGAACAGATCGCCTGTCACCTCTGCCTTATAGAGACGGTTCAATATTTCAGGCGTCTAGTTAGCGTACACGACTTATATAGAATGTGGCCAGGCATTCTGGGGAACAATTCAGTTCTCAAGCGTCCCAAGGTATTTGGACCTAATTAAAAATTTTGCAAAGAGAATATTTTTGCCGCTTTTAAGTTAATGAAATTCTGATCGTTAATTTTTTGTTGACTTCTAATTAGTTAAATATGTATTCTAGAAGTTATAAAATTTATAATGTAATATTGTATAATTTATGTTCCTTGACTTATAGGCTGATCACCCATACTGTTTTAAAAATGTTCGCTTTGCCAATGTCACCCCTGTTTCAGGGAAGGTCGACAAGAGCTGTTGTAGGGCTTAAATTTATTTGAGATTTGGTTTTCTATATTGTAAGTCCATATGCGACATTTGTAAGCGTGAACTTATACGTGTCTGCTTATGACAATACACTTAATATTAATCTAAAATGGTATTATATCTTTGCAACTTAGATTATAGATTATGACTCTGAATGAAATGAAAGAAGTGTGCAAAGATGCGATAATATACTTTTTTTGTTAGCTCCTTTTTGAACTTTTTGGATAATTCTCAATACCTAGCTTACTGTCCACATAGTTTGATATGAGGCTAATCAACTTTACTCTAAAAATGTGTTCACTTTGCCAAATTCTACCCTGTTTCAGGGTAAGCCAAACTGTAGCGATCACGTCCATTTGAGATTTTTTGTTTTATTTTGATAGCACATATGCAGCATGTGTAAGCGTGAACATACACGTATCTGCTTGTTGGCATACATTCAATATGAATCTTAAATGTTTATACTCGTACATCTGTACACCTTAGATTATTGATCGATAGAATCATCTCCTCTAAGTTTTTTCATTTTGCGCCTACATTATTTTTTGAACGCAACCCGCACAGCATACAAGCTGTGAGTAAAGTAAACTCACACAATCAGGCGCTTCCTTTCAACAACAAAAATACAAACACTGTAAGATAATATCGATACCTTAAAGGTAAAATTGAATAAAAGACATATTAAGCCAACATGGGTTTCTCAGTTAAATGCACATTTTTCCTACTTTCTACCAGAGAAAACATTAAAACGGTATAAAAATCCTGTAGTGTAGAAATTTTTTATGAGCACTGCCTTAGTATTAGTTCATTTGCTTTTTGACTGATGTTGGTATGGTATGACCCCCCGTGCTGTAAAAATTGGTTCACTTTTGTCAATGCCTCACCGATTTCAGGGAAATACGGCAGGAGTTGCAAGGTTTATGTTCATGTGAGTTTTTTTATTTTGTATGCACACGTGCAGAATCTAAATGTGCCTGCCTGTGGGCGTGCATTTGCCATGAGGCTTTAATGTTAACATAAATTTGCAGCTTATATTGTAGATTATAATTTGCTATGAAAAGTTTCTTCTGATATTTTTTCTTATCCAATATTTATCATATCAGTGAATCAACGTTTATTCACTTCTGCCTGTTGGCGATATACCAATACTATAACTTATCTTATCAACAAAATCTTAACTCATTTTCAAAGTGTAAGCGCTCGAAATTTAAGTTTTTAATTTTTTCATCACATTCCTTTAATGTTTTTGGTAATTTTTCACCCGGCCACGCACCTTTGCGTCATGAAATATGTTAATTTCTATATAAAGTTGGCTCATATTTCAGCGGGAAGTGAGTTTCCCACCTGCTTTACATAAAACATTTCCCACTTTATTATAAGCGAAGTGTTTTTCGTGTCATTAAATTAAACGCTATATAATGCAAAAAAAATAACTTGAAAATTTCAATGAAAGTATTAAAATTAAAAATTACGTAACAGTTTTTGTTTTTTAGCAGTGCATTGACTTTACATTAAAAAAAAGTGTGATTGACTGCCTACACTCGAAAAAAAATGTTCTCCATGTTTACAAGAAATGTGAAAGAGATGTAGACTTAACATTAATTTACGAAATGCGTAGGAAATGTCACAGGAAAGCGCGGAAGGAGAAGACCGATGAAGGAATGGATAGACCAAATAAGTGAGATTGCGAAAAAATGGGACGTGCAGAATGAGAATAAGAGAAGGGTATGTATGAGGAAAGTGATGTTGAAGGGATGAAATAGATATGTAAGGACAGAAAAAAGGAGAGACGCATCTGAGGCGGTACCGGCCACCCTTAGTGGAACGACGGCAGGATACAGTAAATTAAAGATACATAATTATGTAAATTTGTTTACTTCTGCCAATGTCACTCCTAATTCAAAGAATAGACTCAGTACAAATGTAAATGCAGAACTTTTTTTTCGTCGGGCAAACGTCACATTTAAATGAGACTTGAGTCGTTAGCAACAAATAACAAAATATTCGTTTTTTTTTTATCTAGGACCCCGACCGTGTGAAGTCACATTTTTTTCTATATAAACTCATGTGTAGACTATTCAGGGAATCCGAGGTTTCGGCACAAATGCAATATTACTTAGAAAATAGACGCTGTGATATATTCCAAAACGTTTGATTTTGCAAAGCATAGTTCATTCTAGCAATTTTTCGTAGCCTTTTTACTAACTTATATTATCCAGTATTTTCGTTACTCACCTCTACCTCACTACTAAGTACCTACTTAATATGTTTTTTTTTTTATTTTGCTACTAATTATTTTATATTTGACTAATCTTACACTAATAATAATAGAAATATATTGAATAAGAGTTTTAGGCTGACACGGCCGGCTGATGATACTGGAGAGATGTTTTACGGGATCTGTTGCCGTTGTCTGCGGGATAAATATATTGTTTAGAATTTAGATGGAACCTAAAAGTAAATAAAAGTTGTCCTTTAACCTTAGCTACTATTATTGAATGTATTCAGTGAGCATTCTCGTCAAACTTCGTCACAGTAAAAGGCGATGAAATTCCCAAGCTTTCAGTGTTTACGTTATACAATATGTATTCAGTCACTCGTCACTACGCTGTGTAATATTGCAAGTACCAGAGAATATCCAGTAAATAGTTCACGTCGCTACTGATTGAATGGCTCGTTATTAGAGGGAGACAAAACCTATTCAGACCTGCTAATGCGTCAACTTAAGACGTCATTTAATAGGGAAGAAAAAGCTTTACAATATAAATCACCAAAAGCAAATATATTTTATTTAAAAACTGTTCTGAAGGCTTCGTCAAACAGCAAGCGCTCCTAGCGCGCATCAAAGCGTCCCGCACTAGCATCGCGTTATAGCGCTGCGTTTTGGTGTACTTAACATGTCTAAGCCGGTCAAATATAAGTACACGACGTTATCACGCTTTAGCGCTGGCGCCTTGACGCGCGCTTAGAACGCTTAGGTACTGTTTGACGAAACCTTAAAACCATTATTAATCGATAAGCCTTGATGCATAAAAGTGGTCTAATTCATCACATATTTCATACAGTATCCATAGTTTGAGCTGAATTCTAAATTTTACCATACTTTTTCCATATAATAGTCCGGTCGATAGCCAAGTCAGTAGAATGCCTATATTCCATACCGACAGCTAAGGTTCAATCCCAACCAAAGGGGGATTTTCGGAATTGATTTCCCTTTTTGGTATATTTTAATTCAAACGAAAAACAAATTGCCGGCAAGACTTACTCAGCCTTCACACATGCGATAGGAAGTTGCACTCACTATGTCTATATGTGCAGCTTCGTTGCGTTTGCTTTGGATATCATTACAATATTTTTTATGACTGTTTTCTGAATTAAATTTTGAATACAACGAATCGTGTTTGTTTATTTTCACCGGCTCAGAATGCGGTCTGTCATAGAAAATATTGTCGGGAAAGCCGCGAGCAGTAATGGCGTTCCCCTGTCACAAGATGGCGACCCTGACGTATTGCCCATAAACAAACGCGTTCCCGCCAAAATAACGCAACGTCCAACTACAGCAAAATTAATAATGTATTATTGGCTAGTTACTTACGAACTAAGAAAGTATTATAATGAACTCGAATGAAAAAATTCCATACCCAGTAAAATTGTGATGTTACACGGCTGGGTTGCCAGGGAAAAGGTAAACAAATATTTTGTGATTGGTTGCTAAGAAGCCTAGTCATGTGCACGCCCCTGCAACATATCGCAGACATACATATAAATACACAAATAGTAAATCAATAAACTAAAAACGAGTACAAGTTTTATCAGCTCCAAAAGCATAGGATTCTCCAAAAAAAGAAATTTCAATAAAAAAATGAAAAACCAGCGAAAAATAACATAAAAGTAAAGACGTACCATAATTTTTGATGACACCCACTTTTTCCAATTTTCTACACAGTTTCATAGGAAATTTATGGTGATTTCTAAAAGCAAAAAAGAACTTTCGGGGTTAAAAAACAATCGGGATTTCTACTTGGCGAAAAACGTGGGATCGCTTCGATATCATTTTCGATATTGCGAAAAAAAGTATGAAAAAAAATCGGCAAAGAGTTATAACGCATATGTCGCTAGGGGTGGCAGAGAAGGGTGGATGTAGGAAGGACGCCGCTTGTATCCGACATGTTTATTAGGCAGCCCTGGATTTATGGGCAGCCCGTGAGAGCTCCACGCACCCCGAATGTAAGGGGGAAAACAGGGTTGTGCAAGATGAATCCTGCAGTGTTATCCTACAACATAAATTCAATGTAGTACCTAAATCAGGGGCATGCGTGTTCACAATATTAATATTTAAATGTTAACTTGATTGGTTTAGAAAAATAGGGTTTTGCGTGATGTATCCTGGAATGTTATCCTACAACATAAATTAAATGCGATGATTACCTACAGGTCATTCAATCAAAAGATACAATGCATGTCATTTTAATGTGATCATTTTAGAAAAAATGGCAAAGTAGGATGGACTAAAATCTAAACGAATCCTGCATTGTAAGTTCCGCACATTAATTGACATAGAAAAAAATTGTGACGTCACACGTTATTTGTTATTGGTTGCTTATGAGCAGTTTCACACAAGTGTGACGTTTTCCCTCTGAGAAAAAATTCTAAATTAAAATTTAGGATGAATCCTTTATCCTAGAACATAACTGAAAATTCCCCATTTGATAATAAAAAGAATCATAACTTAAAAGTTGTATTGAGGTTTAAAAAAAAATCATTCCTGTTTAATGAGACATTATGGGGTAAAATTATTAGCATAACAATAGATCAAGCAACCCTTGAATTAGAAAACAAAACTGTCGTACATTTTTATTGTTGTAAGGTGTGCCCCAGGTGTTATTTAACAAAACACCAATACTACAATCCTATAATAAGACTTATTTTAAGCATGATGCTAAATAAAAATAAGAATGGAGCATTCTCAAAGCCATAAATTTTACAATAAATCATTGAATTAAATTTATAAAATATTGTTACGAGCGTATGATAGTATTAGTGCATACGTGATTCTAATCCCGCTGGTAGAACAATCTGTCTCTAGTGTGATGGTAGTAGTAAGGTACATAAAACGGCGGCCTGGTTTGAGCGAGAGATCGAATGATCTGGAATATGCAAGAATGATCCCTTTTGTACTTATATATACGGACTACAAAGGGTATCAGCAAATTAGTCGCTTCAAGCATTTTGCCGTAACGACCAATAAGCAGTGATTGTCAATTGTTATAAATTGGGAACCAAACCGTGTAAAATAAATAATGTTAAAATAAATAATTGCAGTTTAATTAAAAGAGAACCCCAGTAAAATCCACAACCCTGTTAAGCCCATCCATTTCAATCACTATGCAATGGATACACAAGCGAGAAGAAAATAATATATATCGCACCATCTCACTTTCTCACTTATTCATCTCGCCTCTCCCTCGCACCCTGTCACCACCACTTAGCACCCTCACTTACCCAAGTAGACAACTTTACTCTTACACTCAATCAAAGCGTTTTACAAAAAAATGTATAGACAATAAATAATGCCTCACTAAGCGTTTTAATTTTCATACGTTTTTTTGGTAAAACACTTCTTTTGAGTTTCATACTTTAGGTATATAATTTTACCGCAACCTTTGTTGTCCCATCCACACATCTTTTTAAGTCATTGCATCGATTAATTAAAACGGTCATGACCTCCTTTTCACCTGTGTTCACTGATGTCTCTTTTTTACTTACTCATTCCTTGACTTATAGGTTGGTATGAGGCTGACCACTAATGCTGTTAAAAAAATGTTCACTTTGCCATTGTCACCCCTGATTCAGGTAAGGTCGGTAAACGTTGCAGGTTTTATATTCATTGGAGGTTTGGTTTTCAATTTGTAAGTACACATGCAGCAATTGTGAGCGCGATCTTACACGTGTCTGTTAGTGGGCATGCATTTAATATGATTTTTAAATGTTAATATATCTTTGTAATTTAGACATATCTTCAACCAGAATAAATGTATGAAAACTAGATCACTCTCTAGAATTGCCGTTATATGTACTCGTTTATTAGTTTTTTTTTATTTACGGAGTCCAGGTGAGATTTTCCCTGAAATGAGTTTTCCTGATGCAGGACATGCCAAAAATTCTTTTTATATGTCGAAAAAACCGACACATGACGGATCGTCACAATCATAGACACACATGAGGTACACACGAGATGCTCAATGATTTCCATTATACGGATACGATATTCTCAAACCCACATCATACCTCTACCCGTCCTGAGTTACATGGACGCTCATACAAAGCACAATGTTATTGAAGGTGTGAAAGGCCTTTCTATCAAGTTACAAGAAATTGCATTGCAATACTATAACCTCTACGTCAGAGGCATGCCGACGAGCAATTGGCCGATGGTTTAGCTAGCACATAAGGGGGGTGCATTTTCCTTGGAAGGGGGCCAAATAAGGCCACAGCGCAAACGGCACTCGAAAAGCCTCCTACTTGAAAAGCCCTGAAATCAATTTGACAATGTTTTATTGCCTGTGTGTTTCAAGTGAATTTATTTGCAAATTTTGGTTTTGCGACATATTTGGGTTTTCACACTCAATAATTTATGCGTATTTATGTTCTAAGCTGCGGAAATGTAGTAAAAACAAGGTTTACTCTACATGCACACAACTTATTTAAATTTCGCTTGTAGTTTTACTGGTAGAAAGTCTTCTTCGTACAACATAGCTTGTCATTCTCGTCAACGCAATTGAAAAGTACGAGTGCGCTCTCAGGGATTTATACCTATCATTTTGATCTATATTTTCTTTACTATGGGGGTTGACCAACCGTAATGAAAAAAATGGTTCACTTCGCCGATGCCACCGTGCCAGAGAAGGGCGGCAAGAGTTGCAAGACTTACGTTTATTTGAGATTTGGATTTTTATTTTGTACTTAAGTAAGTATTTGTGAGCGCAAACTTACACGTGTCGGCCGGCGGGCGTGGATTAAATATAAGCTTTAAATGACAATATATCTTTGCAACTTAGATAATCGTACATATGGTTAAATTTTAGTCATTGTAAGCGTTGAAACTAATTTCCGATGTGTTATTTTAATGAAATATTTACTCTGAAAATATTTTTGCCTCTTCCAAATGCACGCGCCTATCATAAGTATATCTGACACTATTATTTACGGTTATATTTTCTGGGATCACGTTTTTAATCAGCAAAAATAATTATCTTTTTTTTGTGAGTTTTTTCCCCCCTACCGTTCTTGACTTTCATTTCTTGTCATATTTCTCACCCAACGCTTCGCTCTTCCCCCAGACACTTCTTTCTACCCAAAAACACTTCTCTCTTTCCCCAATTTCTCCTTTTTCCCTCCAACACATCTTTCCCTCCAATAATTCTCATTGTATACCTACCATCTTCAGATGTCGACATTGGAAGAAAAACAGAATTCAATAGTGTGATTTAGTATAGGTACCTTCGACGGAAATATTTTCGACTTGTTTTTATCACAATATTATTATTGTTTCCTACTTTTCGTTTCTTTTTTTCTATTTTTTATTACTGTTTTCCCTCATTTGTTCTCACATCTGGAAATCGTCAATTTAGAGAATATAATTATTATTGTTTACTTCTCTGTAACGTTAACCACTAGACTACGCCATTTAAGATTCATAATAAATGTATGCCCACAAGCAACACGTTTAAGTTCGGGATAAGAAATGACTTTAAAAAACGACACGGAATGTGTATTTACAAAATAAAAACACAAATTTCAAATGAGCATATTGCAACTCTGGCCGCTTTTCCTTGAAACAGGAGGTGACATGGACAAGATGAATCAATTTTTATATAATGCGTGGTTAGCCTTCTACTAACCTTATTAACTTATAATTACTGCTATGATCCTGTTTACATTTAAGATATAATTTTTAAGAAGTAAAATACTAGATCCCATTCCTAAATACAATTAAGCATAAACTATTAATCAATCGCAAAATAAATTGCCCAGTCTGAAATTTTCATTAGACGAGAAATCAAAGGGAGGCCTTGACCCTGCAGTGGACGATAATAAGTATGGGCACGCGATAAATCATTCCATTACCAAGTAAACTGTACAGGGTTCGAAAACTTTGCTATTAGTGGCATGGGCAAGTACCCAATAGAGGTCAATAAAAGCGAAAATGAACAACATCAAAAAGTTACAAGTTGATTCCTTTTTTAAGTTATTTCTTTGGGCGAAGGGAACAACGGAATGAGTCAGAAAAATTCGGTATGCAAAGTGATTAATCCGAAATCGTACCTAATATATATTATATTTAAAATATCACTTTGTGACATAGACTTGTGACGTTTGTAAGCGAAGTAAAAAAAATGATTTCAAAATTTATCCATTTACAATACCCTTTAAAAGGAGTAGAACGTCTAATTTGACAATCTACTCTGAACTGTGAAAAGCAAAATGATTAATGACATCTGTAAATTGTAATATTACCAACGTGGTGGCAATGGAGGGCACTAACTAACCAATTACATTATTTATTTAGTCAGCGAAATTTGCATTCCGCCGAAAAGTTGCGGCAACTTTGACTTTGCCCGCCAATTAATTCATCAAGCTGCCCACAGGTCAAAGTTTAAATAAATGAAAATTAATATATTGTTACAGCTTTCAATGATTTAATAAAATTATAAAGAGCTTAGTGGCCTGCATTTCTGTCAGTGTCTTGTAAGAGGAAAAATACTCAAATAACTGGTTTCAATTTTTTCCCCCGTCTTATATTCTAAAATGGAATCCATGCATGTGTATGTGTTCCTTATGAACTCCTAAGTCTCGTAACCGACTTCATTTTTTTTCCAGGGAACATTAAAATTAATTATGGAATAATTCTTGTGAAGTTGATGTCGATCAGACAACTAACACTTTTTTTTCAACATTTTCTTATTAATTGTATGGAAAAGTTTCACTCCATGCCTGGCTAAGCCATTCATTAAATTTTGATATTTTTTTCAGAAAACTTGTAGATTACCCTTCCAAATGGATCGTGTAAACTTTGATATTAATCGGATTGCAGAAAACGAAAAAACGGCCCTGTTGTTGCGTTTCTTTTCAGACATAACGCATTTTGCCCGGATTGTCTATGGATTGCCGGGCACACTGTGTGAAAGCTTTCATAAATCTCCATTCGCTATTGAGTTTTAAGATAGTGAAACACGTGGGGTAATTTTGCTATTTTTCATATAGGTAATGGAGGGGCATGGTTGCGGAGTAAACAATTGAACTAAGTAAGGCATTCTTGAGTCTTTCTTATCAATTTTCCTTGTAAATATGTATTCAGAAGGTACGAAATATTTTCAAAATTTATTACTGTTCCATTTTCAATTTAATTAATATTTAAAGACGGTACCTATACTTGGCAAAGTTTTTAAAGACTTGCGGTAAAGTTGTCAGTCCTGTGGCCAGCCTCCTACAGGCAGGACGGTCCTAGGTAATTATTCCACGTTGGGGTGTTGCCGCAAGGCGCTGAATTCCGCCCCAAGACGCGCCCAGGCAGATTTAATTAAACAAGTTTCCAAAGCGTTGGCAGCTCGCGGAAATTCCTAACTAAAATTGCCTGTGATAGAATATATCTTAAAGTTATCATAAAATAGATTTTATGGTCAAATTTATCACGAGAAGTGTCACACGAAGTATGCTATTAGCACCAGCAATATCGATCCACATAATTTTATAGTCTTGAGAAGGCTTTTGAACTAGAGTTACTTTTTTTGTCGTGCGTTCACTACTAACTTTACGAGAAGGTTTTCAGTCACTTTAAAAATAAGTGTAGCTTATTGTATGAGCGCCCATATAAGTATACTATGATTCTTTTTAACGCATACGAAACGGTAACAAGGTGGATTTGATCATCTTACATTTTTGGTTTCCAAAAAACCCACATTTACGGGGACCGCGGACCATTTTTGACATCCTCAATGGTAATCGAACTCTATCCTTCATGTATTAACCAACCCGACAACTTCCACTAGAAATGAAAACCAAATCCTTTGGGAGCAGGGAAAACACACATCTTTTGGCATAGAAAACACAAAACATCTTTCACATTTGATAAGGAGTTGAACTATATATGCAGCTTAGATGCGTTTACGAGCAAACTCTTTTAAAGTCGAAACAAAGCATAAATATTAAATTGAGAGCTTCTTGCCAGGATCAGTTGGCATGGTCAATCGGAGCTGAAGCTTCCGAACGTTTCGCTTATATTTGCGATGGGCTTATTCAGCGTGATGATGATGTGATGTTGCTGAAACTGATCACGAAAAGTATTAAAATAAATTGCACAGAATCTGTACTCGACTTTCTTGCAAAAATTAACCCACTGTAAGACGTATGTAAAGCTAGAATCATCTACCAGCTTATGCCGTTTCAATAAAAATATAATATATCAATAATAAATCAATTTTATTCCACCGCGGTGTGTACCTGCATACTCGCACAATATGGATATAGGCATATAAATACTTAAATGAATATAAATATTTTGTTGATTTATTTGAAAAAGTACCAATTACGCAAGAAAGATCCTCGACTCATAGGTTGGTATGAAGCTGACCTCTGTACTGTTTCATTAGGGGTGGCCGGTACCTCCACAGATACGCCTCCACTTTTTGCTGTCATCACCTTTTTCATACATACTCTTCTCTTATTCTCACTCTGCAGAATCCATTCTTTCGCAATCTCACCTATTTGGTCTAACCATTGTTTCCGCAGCCTTCCCCTTCCGCGCTTTCCTCTGACATTTCCTTTGTACACTTTCTTCGTTAGTTGTTCATCATCCTTTCTTTCAAGATGTCTGAACCATCTCATCGTACTTTTTTGTACTTTCATTCTCATATTCTCTTTTATACCACACTCGTTCATCACTCAAGCATTACGTACTCTATCACTCAGTGTCTTTCCAGCCATTGCTCTCAGGTAAGCCATTTCAACCGTACTTACATACTTTACTCAGCTACATTCATTAAGCCTCACTTCCACCAACCAATATGCCATTGTGGACCGCCGATCTCATATTCTTCGTAAGTTTCCTATTTCTTGCAATTCTTCCAATCGTTTCCATTACACTTCTTCCTCTACTAGCGCGCTTTTCCAATTATTTCGTCAATTTCGCATTCGACTCAAACTTGCTTCCCAGATAATCAAATTCTTTCACGACCTCCACTCTTTTTTCATTCAGTCTTATCTCAATTTTCTCGCATTTCTCAGTCCTCCCAAAGTGTAAAAAATAATTCACTTTGTCAATGTCACCCCTGTTTCAAGGAAGATCGGCAAGAGTTGCAGGTTTTATGTTCATTTGAGATTTGGTTTTAATTTGTTGTTTAAAAGTACAAATTCAGCATTCGTAAGCGCGAACTTACACGTACCTGTTTGTGGGCATGAATTTCATATTAGTTTTGAATGTTCAGTGCAACTTATATTCTGGATTATTATAGATGGTCATTGAACCCTTCTGTATGCAAACTAGTACTTTGTATGGTGGGTAAACTTTTTAGTTATATTTTGAAAAAGTAACGACTGATTATTATTGGTATTTATAAAATTTTAAGAATCGCAGCCTTTTGTCTATTTTTAACCCTTTGACTACCAAGAAAATTGCTAATACATTTTGTATGGAAAATTTTCACTTTGTATGGCGGCTATACTTTTGATTCTTTTTTTGGAAAAAATAATGATGGCAATATATAGTTTATTATTATTATTTTACATTTGTACTAAATTATTTTTTTATTAACCCTCTAACTGCCGAGAATTTTTCCATTATTTTTTTCTTTTATATGGCAACTCCCTAAACCGAGATTATGATGAAGAAATGATTATAATTATTAGATAGCACTCATATAAAAATGGATTCACAAAAAATTTAAGAAAAATCGTCGGAGCCGTTTTTGAGAAAATCGCATTTTAAATTTTCAGCTCTTCGGAAGCCATCTTGAATTTTCAAAAAAGTAAAAAAAAATGATTACGAATTAAAGTGATAAGCTTGTTCTTTCTATCAAATCTAAAACAAATTTAAATATCTTGCATTTTAATAGGTTTTTGTAATATTTTCGATTTAAAATTTCAGGTCGTGTAAACGGTGCTTCATATTTATTTTTTCAAAAAATTTTTTTTCTAAATTTGTAGAAATTTATGTTGTCCATAATATTGTAGAACATTATATTTTTTTTAACCCCTTAACTTTCGAGAAAATCACAATTGTTTGTTTTTTTCATATGGCAGCCCATAGACACAGATTAGAAAGAGTGTTGCCATAACTAATTTATTAATTTAAAAATTAATTAGTGGCAACTCTGAAAATTTAAGAAAAATTCTTGGAGTCGTTTTTGAGAAAAGTGCAATTTTATGTTTTGTTTGTACGGCAGCCATCTTGAATTTTCAAGTTGGTGTAATGCCATGTTATTCATACTTAATACATGTCCAAAAAAGTTGATGTAGCCAAAATTTGGTATCTCTAGGTCTTATACTTTGGAAAGTGACACACACACATACATACATACATACATACATACATACATACATACATACATACATACAGACGGACGTTTTTGAAAGATAGTGTTTTTTGGCATGTCCTGCACCAGGACAACTCATTTCCGTGAAAACCTCGAAAATTTTTTTTCACACCAAATCATAACTTTCTTTATAGCCTTCGGCTATAGCAAGAAAGTAAAAACAGTGCTGGATCGTTTTTTTGCCTTAAACTTATTTGAACATTTCATGCGCAATTCTTTTTAATTTTTATAGGTACCTACTCACTTACTTATAGGTATTACTTGCTTGTAGGTACCTACATTTGATCGTGCACTTTCTTTCATTGAAAGTGCATTTTCGTAAACTTGAAAGCAGAAACCTTGATAGAAAATTAAATTAAGAAGTATAATTATTTATTGCGGTGTAGGTATGAATAAAATTCTTTACGCATATAAAACCTTTTCACTTTTTCATTTGAATTCAGTTTCATTTGCAATATTTCTCAGTAAAGTCGTCGTTTTTTTACAAGTTTATCAAATACTAAAAAAAATACTTATTTTAGATCTTCCTGTAAAGATAAAATTCAATTGGAATAAATTCAAGTGAAAACTAAATAACTAATGACTACAACTTTGACATTTTCAAATTATTTTAAAAAATGGAACTCGATACTTGTGGCAGTTGCGTTTCGTCTGAATGTTCGTCTATATATTGGGTAGGCTACAAAAAAAACATTTAAATATTTTTCTCAACAGTATAAAATCAACATTTTTGTTATTTATTCATTACCTGCATAAATATGTCATTTTTACGGTGATTGTTGCAATTTATTTTACATTTTTCCACTCCAATTTATTTTATTTTACATTTTTTCACTCCAATATTTTGTATACTGCCATCTACATTATAGTATCAAAGCTAATTCCAGACAGATAATGCAAGGATGACACTGTCGCACCAGATACACGGACACCTCAAGTATGTTTTTACTGTGTTCTTAGAGATGGCGCTTGCTACTTTATATGTGTATTTAATTTATTTACACTAATTCTTACTTCGCATATTTTTCATCAGGTTATTATAAGCATATCGAAGTTCTTTTTATTATTTAGTTTTCAACAACATTGATCATCAATACATTTTACAATAAGCTTCTTTATTTCACAGCTAGATGCCGCTGCCGTGTATAATATTTTAGACAATATATTTTATTAGAATAGATGTACATAATTATTATAATTTTTATTACAAAGAAGTTTAAATTTTTTTTTTTATATTTTAAAGATTTTAGTGATAACTCGAAAAAACTTGATTAAAATCGATGAAAACAGGATTATCACATCGAAGTATCAAGTACAAAGAGATATAATAATATCAAGATGATGCTCAATGTTGTGATTTGAAAACCGGTTGCATTGTGGAATTTCGTTCCCCTTACTGTAGGTACGTCTGCACTCCTCTCCTTATGGAACCTAGGCCTCCTGATTTTATTGCCTACGTATGTTTATTACACTTCTATGATTTTATGATAAAAGTAATAAAATTTGTAAAAAAGCATGAGTAAAAACAATAGAAGGAGATGATTGAGAAATGAAAGATTGTTTTAATTATACATGTTGATTTCCTATTACGGTGTTTATTTCAAACCCCATAAAAAAAATATCGGCAAGGTTTACTCAGCCTTCACAAGAAATGAGTACCAGTCCCCGGGAGCTGGGAAACCCCCACTTCAACTGAAGTGGTTGGCGTAAGGCCGGCCCCCTTACCTGTAAAAATAAATAGGTTCAACTCGCCACATGCGATCCCTTCGGGGATAACGCGGCAAGAAGTTACACTATATGTGTAGCTTAGTTGAGTTGCGTTTATGGAGTATCTTCTGTGATATTTTTAAAAGGATGCTTTCTAAGCGAAAGGTCCGAGTGCGTAAAACATTTTTATCTCCCTTGGTATTTTCAAAACATACCATAAAAAATTAACTGTTCCTTCGATAACGAGAAAAACACTTTTACAGGAGTAATTTGTACGAGTTATATAAAAAATAAAGAAAGATAGGATTAATTAGTGTTTGGTGAGCTCTTTTTTTCTGTTTATTACATTTCAAGAGCCCTCTCGAGCTTGATCGTCGCTGTATAAAGCGCCAATATTGTCGAGCTAGCTGAAAGGCTGAATATATTCTGTTATGACCGTTTTCAGAAAAGGCAGATTTTTGAGTGGCTTAGGCAAAAGTGAACAAAGTTTTAAGATATGGGGGGGGGAGGGTAAGCCTCATACTAACCCAGGCGTGGGCAACCTTTTTTGAGTCAAAAGAGCCAAAAATTACTATTTTCAAATTTTAAACAGAAATTTTGAGGAACACTTGAAAGTGTGTAAAGAGCCACAAAAAGGGGGGGGGGGTAGGCACGCAATTTTGGAAAAAATGCTGGACAGGCCTAGTCGAGTTTGTGTTTTTTGTTTTTTTTATCAATTTAAATTTTTGCGTATGGAGCTAGAGCCACAACTTCACACCCAAAGAGCCGCATGTGGCAGGTTGCCGACCCCTGTACTAACCTATTGATCGAGGAACAGTTTCTTGAAAATCATATAAATATTAATACAAATAATATATAATATAAATAATAAATAAATCATATAAATATAAACTATTTTTATGCTACGCGGAAAATCCTACCCTCTGCCTTCCATTTTCGAGCCCAAAGCATTAACCACTAAACTACCGGCAAGTTGAGGTGTGTTATTAACTTCCTTACCCGAAAAAAAATATTTATAATACTAACTCTGTTTTCCTACTAATATAAAAAAAAACTGTCAGTCAAAAGCTATCGTGGATTTAAAAAAATGTAGCATTCCTGTAAAAATATCAAATATGATATTTTTCCTTGAATATTAATAAAGGCTGCCTTTTATTAGTTCCGCATAATTTCATCTATGATACATTTTTTACACCATGGCATTTATTTTCTAGTCTATGCTATGAGTCTATGGCATAAAAATACGATATGGGTTTTTATAATGGATTTGTTGAAATTTCTTTCATATTTGAGTCGCATTGAATCAAAGACGGCAATCTAGAATTGTTTCGAAAATAAGATAAATATATGAAAACACAGGAAACCATTTCCTCTACATTTCCATGTATTTATCTTTTCTTCAAAATAATTATCTTAGATTGCCGTATTTGATTTTGTACGACTCAATTGAACAAACATTATGCTCTGCAGACAACCTCGCTTATTCAATCGGAACATAACTTTTTGTGGTATTCAATTACTTGTCATTACACATTTGTGTACCTACATGTCATTTTTTGTGATGTTCGAAGAATTGATATATTATCATTATTGTATTGAAAACTGGTGAAATTTTTTGATGTCCCATTTTCACTTTTCCTGTAAAAATGTTAAGGCTGATTTTTTTTTAAATGTACCTCATGCGGGGACGTGCTCAGAATTCCAGGCAGAAATCTGTGTGAGATTTTTCCGAATGAAGACCACACGTGAAACAAAATAAACAATATTGTATTGTCACCCGGCCGGGCTTACAAAAATGTTTATATTGGTTGCCAAGGACAGCAGTCCCATACAAGAGTGACGTTTGCTCGCCAAAAAAAAGTTCCAATTTCATCTAGACCTGATTTTAATTTATCGTATATCGTATATTTAATTAGTCCGGTCGATAACGCAGATGGTAGAATGCTTGCATTCCACGCCGAAAGCTCGGGTTCGAATCCCACCGAGGGTGTCAAAAATGATTTCCCGTTTCGGTGTTTATTTCAAACCCCAAAATAAAATACCGGCAAGGTTTACTCAGCCTTCACAAGAAATGAGTACCAGCCCCCTCGGGAGCTGGGAAACCCCCCACTTCACTGAAGTGGTTGGCGTAAGGCCGGCCCCCTTACCTGTAAAAATAAATAGGTTCAACTCGCCACATGCGACCCATAGATGCGACCCATAGATGCGACCCATAGATGCGACCCCTTCGGGGATATCGCAGCAAGAAGTAACACTATATGTGTAGCTTAGTTGCGTTTTGCGTATACAAAAAAAAGTACGAGAGTTAATAATTATTTATCTTCATCACGTCTCAAGGTCTTCTAAGTTGGTTACTGATATCATTTTGGAAAAAATATAGATTGCCACCTTTGGTTCTTTGCCAGGCATGTCAAATACCTACGAGACCCATCGTCAATCCGGCCTTATCGATTTGACTGTCATTATTTTAATACGAGTGAGTTTCTATCCCTTCCCTGCGTCGACGATTTTCATTCGATGGAAATTTCTGGCATTCGGTCCTTTGCTACCCGCAAAATAATGCAAAATAGATGTGGCCTAAAATATCATTTTATTTTGACATGCGCCTATTCTATGCCACATTCAGTGGACTACTTTTCCTTTCAGTGGGTGTTAAATCGCGATCTAGTTTCTAAAACACATCGATACGCGTTTCTACAATGAATCATCGAAACTAAAATCATATCCAACGTTCAAAACCTGTCGAGACAAGTCGCGCATCAACACATTACGTAAAATCTTACACCACATCTTGTCACAAGTTAAAAATAGTTCAAACTCGCAAAATAGTCACCCCCTAACGTTCTAAAAACACATAATATGAAAATTTAATACACCAAGAAGCAAAAAAAAACCTAAAATTATTATCATACAAAGTTTATAAGTAGATGACAGTAGGTACTAAACAGGCGTTCGCTTTCAAATTTCGAATACATAAAAAATGGCGCAATGTGTTACCAGAGCGCACGCGCCCCGCGCCATCTGTGTCGCCAGATAGGGAAAAAAAACAAACAGGCTGTAAGAAAAAAAAGTTTACTCACCAGGTATATTTATATTTAGGTATTATTTTTTTGGTTATCGCGTAGGTAAGCTTAATTATATATTCTTTTTTGTATGCGTTTACAGTAGAACCTCGATTATCCGAGCTTTCATGGACTAAGCTTTCCTCAGTAATCAAAACCTCGAATAATAGGGATCTCATTTTAATGTATTTTTTCTTATTTTCGTTCGCAACAACGTAACACAAGTAAGCAAATAATTAAAAGTTGTAATAATGGTTTCAGGTAATCAGGGACTCCGTTTTTTTTAACAATCTCTCTCCATTTTTCATAAGGAAAATGTGTTCTGAGATTTCCTTATCCTCCTGCTTTATCTAAACAAAAGCAGTTTTCAAGACAGATAAAGCTTCAGAATGATAAACTTTTTTTAAATGAGAGTAATGCGTCTATGTAACTGGGATCTTTAGCAACCAATATAACATAGTAAGCCTTCTCTCAAGCAACCCGGGAATGTATCGTCACAGCTTTTTTGTTTATGTAAAATATGCATATCGCACTTGGCCCATACGTACCTACCTACGCCAATGGAAGGGCAAATTTTCTTTGTTTTCTTTATGTAGATCTTTTGTTTAGTGAATAAAAAAACACATCATATCTGCTCATGGATCCTGAGATGAAGATGTCCAATTATAAATTTCCGCCTTTTAGAGAGTCTTCCAGCTTTGTGTTGGACTATTGCCATTTAATTAGCTACGATGTATGCAAAGCTTTCATAACTCATTTTGGAGACATGATCGTAAAATCTCCGGTTGGATCTTCTCCATCTCACTATGTCCTCTATTTCACAGGCTTTTCGCATATGAGTCGCCACAGATCTGCGATTATCCTTAGTTATTTTATTTCAGCCCACTTGCCATCTCATTAGCTAATTGTAAACTCTGTAAGTTCGTATAAACCGGGCTCGGATAATCGAAGTACTACTGTACATTTATTTAAATTGTTTTTTTACTTCTCAGGAACCATGACTCACCGCTATTGAAATCTTTTGATAATTTGTTTGAAGAGTTGCAAGGAGGATAAAACAGGATTGGGGGTGATCCATTGTAAGGCCTTTCTTTATTCTATGTAAATTACACGCGACACATATGTTTTTTTTGTGTGTCGGAGCGAGCATGAAGATTGTGTATGTAGGATTCAACTGTTTTGTAGTTTGAAAGGGCTTAGACAGAGTGAATGTAAAATGTGTGTAATAAATCAATTTGGTTTTTACAGTTTAGGCAACCGCGCAGCACCTGTAAAAATATTTTTTCTAAGCGATGAAAACTTTTTGTGTCTCTGTATTTTTTCCGGTAAAAAATGCAACTGAGCTTCACCTGCTTTCTCGTATGTGCAACGACTTATCACGTTGTCTACAAAGGGTTCACACGTGGCAAGAGAATCCTTTTTCACAAGTAACGGAGCTGGCCTTACGCCAACCAGTTCCACACAAGTAGAAAAATGGGAGATTTCTGACATTATTGGCGGGGGTTGAAACCTAGACATTTGGCCTTGAACGCAAACGTTCATCACTGAACTTCATTCAATTTGCAATTAAACTTAACCCACAATATATACTTAAGTGGGCAGTTAGCTTTTTTATTTGAGGTTTTCCACCCGTACTGCCTAGGAAGGATTGGTGTAAGATTCGAAAACATGACGATTAAATTATCGCTTGCACATACTACCTGGGAAAAGGCATACAAATATTTGTTTTTGGTTGCTAAGGACGGTAATCCCATACATGACTAACGCTTGCTCGCCGAGAGAAAAGTTCCAAATTCAGAATGTTCGGACCTCATTTTTGGTGCATACAAAATTTGTTGCCTCCATTTGATTTTTGTTTTTGTGAAAATGGTTGTCGGATTGCAACACTGAAATGTCATGATTGTTTTATGACTGCGTTCGCTTTTTGGGGATGTTCCAAATTCAAACATGTCAGCGGGTGGGAAAGCGCGCGAAATATTCTCCATTTGGCGGGACAGTGACTCCTAAAAGCTAAATGCGCGGGTTATTATTGTCTAGAACACCAGGTTCAGACTGAGAAAGTAAATAACAGTAAAAAACGGGGAAGGAAAGAAAAGTCCTCCGACACAACATTATCCTCTGACACCAGCTATCAAAGTGAAAAACCTATTGAATTTTGGAATAATGAACCGGGCACAAAAGTCAAATTTAAATTGTTTCTCGGGAGGCGAACGTCACAGGTCTAGGTGACTTGAATTCTTGGTAATCAATAACAAAACATCGGTTTGCCTTTTCGATAGGAACCTGGCAGTGTGCATGATGCCATAATTTTGTTGTTTATGGAATTTGAGTCGGTGTTATGGCCGAGGGGGCCAAGTGGGCTGATCTTTCTAAAATGTTTGGAATAGAACAACGTTGGTTTCGATCCCCGCCTGGGTCATTTGACCACAACCTTGACCCTGGTTTAACAGATGTAATTGGGTAATTATGAATTACAATAATGAATTATTAATTAATGATATTAATACCTGTTTCTAGCCAGGCAAAATAGATTGGTGAATTACATTCCTCTTCACAAATCTTTGTTTTAAATTAAATTAAATTACAAAATTAAATTTAAAAAAAAAAAAAAAGAATTGTGATGAGTCCGAAATGAGAGATAAAAAAGAATATGAGTACCTATAATAATTTTTAATGCAAAGAAAATTTGAGAAAGAAGGACTGTTTCAGGCAAGGGTGGATTTTTAATTGGTTTTTGCTCACAACTGACAGAAAGTTGGCAACATTCAAATTCATGCCTGCGCGTACGCTGTGCGCACGATAAATTGTCATTTTTGAAAGATAAGGCATTTTTAGAAAACATTATGACATGTGTAATCGTTGGGTTGTCGAACAAGCAACACAAGTATTCTGTGATGTTTGGCAGCTCTGTAGACTGTAGTTGACAGGTGAGCCGCATAGTATGTATCAATGCCATAAGCTAGTTTATTTTTCATAAATATTATAACTCGGTGACTTGATACTGTCCTCGTCTGTAGCAAGCGGAGTCCCCATCCGATTCCGTCCACCACGAGATGATTCCGTCTAGACGCCTGTGACATAAGAAGGGGACGGAATGCCGGGCGGAAATGCGGACGGCCTCGCGGAAAGTGCTGCCAACGGAAATTGCAGAAAAATGCACAAATTTATGGCGAGTTTTGTCTATGGACGTCAATGCACTTAAGGCCTTTTCAGACACACGAATTTCGCCCGGATTGTTTATGGATTACAGGACAAACTGTGTGAAGGCTTTCATACTTATCTGTAGGTACACTACTTACTTCCGATCCGGCGCCGGATGGAAAAAAACCTAGACAAATCGGGCGGAATGGTAGAAATGTATCTAGTGTGTAATGGCTGAGTTCGATTCCCGGGGTAACACAAAAATATATATTTTTTAAATGTGCTCTTCGTTTGGTTGCTTTCCGGGATCACTGTCACATGTTGTTCACATAATCATCACTCTGAAGAAACCTATCGTACATATGGGTGAAACGTCTGTAAGTTCCAGCTCCTATAGATTTCCCCAGTTAGAGCATTCACTCTTAGGTAATGGAAAATAACGTAGAATAAAAATAAAAACCCTTTTTTCTGGTGCACAACAGGTTACCCTAATTACAGTGCACCTTCTAATCTAATCTAATCTAATCTAAGTTGCAAGGATATGTTACATTGAAGATTCACATTACATGCATTCTCACAACCAGACACGTACAAGTTCGCGCTTGCACATGCCTCATGTGAACCTACAACATAAAAATCAAATCTCAAATGGACATACACCCTGCAACTCTTGCCGTCCTTCCCTGAGACAGGGGTGACATTGGCAAAGTGAACCATTTTTACAGCATGGGTGGTCAGCCGCATACCAACCTATAAGTCAAGGAACACACACACACGACAAATTACATTTTATACATCATTAAATAATAATATCCAAAGACAAAATATCCATTTACAAACAAAAACAAATTCCAATTTAATAAACCCTATTCGCCAACATTACAGATCAACCGCTATTTCTTTCTGTCCTTACATACTTCTTTCATTTCCTCCAGAGTCATAACCTTCTTCATACAAGCTCTTCTTTTATTATGACTCTGGATATTCCATTCATTCGCAATTTCGGATATTTGGTCCATCCATACCTTTCTCGGTCTTCCTCTACCACGACATCCATCTATTCTACCAACATATACTTTCTTCGTCAGTCTTTCCTCATTCATTCTCTCCATATGCCCAAACCATCTTAACAAACTTCTTTTAATCTTCACTTTCACACTTTCTCTTGCACCACATTCTTCTCTTACAAAATCATTCCTCACCCTGTCACTCCGTTTTTTCCCAATCATACTTCTTAGAAAGTCCATTTCAACAGTATGGACTTTACTAATTTCACTTTCATTCACCGTCCAGGCCTCGCTTCCATACATCAAGGTGGGTAAAAGTATGCCACTGCGTACCGCCAATCGAGCATTTTTTGATATGTTTTGATTTTTGGCGATACAAGCTGTGGCACCCAGTACACACCTGCCCTTCATTACTCTTCTTTCAAATTCACCGGTCATTCTTCCATCTTTTTCAAACTTACTTCCCAGGTATACAAACTCATTTACGACATCAACATTCATTCCATTAATTTTAAATTCATAATTCATACTTTCATCATCTCTTTCAAAAATCAATACTTTCGTCTTACTTGCATTCAACTTCAGATGGTTACCTAACAAAGCTTCATTCAATCTAGAGAGCATTGTTTGCAATTCTACTGCTGAATCAGATACAAGAACTGCATCATCTGCATACAGTAGAACACTCACTTTGCTCTCTCCTATCATCAATCCACAATCATTAAGTCTAGCATCTCTGACACACTTGTCCATGACTATGTTAAATAGCCATGGACTCATCACACATCCTTGCCTCACACCCTTATAAACTTCAAACCACTCGCTATACTCACCATCAATACGAACACATGCCTTACTATTTTCATAGTTGGCATGCACCGCACCTAGGAGAGCCCCATTCACTCCGTATGCTTTCAAAACATCCCATAACATACCTCTGTCTACTGAGTCAAAAGCCTTTTCCAGATCTACAAAGGCCGTGAACAGCTTCCGCCTCACCGACAATTGTTTTTCAACAAGTTGTCGTAGAGTAAAAATCTGATCAACACAGCCTCTACCGGCCATAAAGCCGGACTGTATATCGGAAACCCTTTCACTAGTAGTCAGAATCACATTTTTTATAATCACCTTACAGAAGACTTTTCCTGGTATACTGAGTAGACTGATTGGTCTGAAGTTCTGACAGTCTTTTTTGTCCCCTTTACCTTTGTAAATGGGAACAATGACTGCCTTCCTCCAATCCATCGGTACTACTCCTGCATTCACACAAAGCTTACATAATTCGTACATCCAATCTATCACGCATTCACCTCCTGCTTTCAACATTTCACCATTTATTCCATCAAACCCAGCAGACTTTCCATTCTTCAAACATTCAATAGATACTTTTATTTCTTCTTTCAAAATCCTAAATTCATTCTCTTCTGTCATTTTTCGAAACAAATTTCTTTCGCCCCGACCAAAAATCCCTTCAAAATATTCTTTCCATCTCTTACATACTTCATCATTCTCCCATACCATCTCACCAACAGCACTTTTGATTCCTGGGGTGGTCAATGCAGAATCTTTATTCCTAATGGCACCGACCCATCTCCAGAATTCCTTTCTACTGTCGGTGAAACTTCTGTTCATTTTTTCATCAATCTTTCTCTGTTCATTCGCTTTGCTTTCATAAACTACATTCTTCGCCATTCGCTTGGCTATCTTATATTCATCTTCTAGCTTTCTATCATTCCTGTCGTTCAGCCACTTTTTGTAACATTCCTTCTTTACTTTCACAGCCTCTTTTACTTTAGCATTCCACCAGGCATCCCCTTTCAATCTTCCACCTTTCGTTTCTCCACATACTTTTCGAGCACATTCAATCATTCTTTCTTTCATATCCTTCCACATGCTTTCAATATCTTTTTCATTCACATTCTTTTCAAGTTCATTCACACTTAACTTTTTTTGTAATTCTGATTTATACTTCACTTTTCTATCTATCTATCTATTTCTATCTTTCTAACTATCACTTCACTTTATACTTCACCTTCACAGCCATAAACAAGCTGAGATGAACTCTTTCACAATACATTTGATTAAAAGTGTCTAAATTATATTTAGTTATGTAAATTTTTGGCTTGTTAATGGTTTTGACACTCTAAGTTAAAGAATGGAACGCCAGGACATCGGTGTGGCTCATTGGTACATGAAAGAAATCATGGCCTCGCCCGTGATTGTAATAATTGGGTAAAAATAATCTGAAACTCTCCAACAGGGTAGGACTATCGATGACTTTATATGTGAGCACCATAAGGGTCCCGTTGTGCCTAGTTTCTAAGCTCCTGCAGCCAGTGTTCCAAATCAGGTCCTCATCGTGCATGAATACCATAACATATTTAGTATTCAAACATACCTAATGTCATCTCTCTACATAATTTTTAACTGTTCAAAATATACATTTTTTAAACATTATTTAAAACTAGCAAAATATGCATTTTTTGTAGTAAAATGTAAAGTATTGTTTCTAGAAAATGGCAAAACATTCAAATTGCCATTTTGTGTCGGCGCTGCGTTGCCAAAAAGTGAAATAATGGCCCGCCAACTCATAAACACTTCCCTTCTGCGCTCGAACCCAAAGTCATACATTCAAATTAAAACACTTTCTAAATGATTTATCTTTTTCCACTCCATTTTCAGTACAAACGATACCTCTTCTTTAACTTAAGTCTTACTTATATAGCTACTATAGGTAGGTACCTACTTTCAAATTTTTAGTCCGGTCGATAGTATAGAAAGCCAGAGCATTAGGGTTCGATTCTTACGAGGGTCTTAGAAAGATATATATTTTCCCTAATATAAATTGCAATGATAAATTAACCTACTTAAGAAATAAATCTCAAATTAATATAACCTCTGCAACTCTTGCCGCTTTTCCCTGCAAGAGGGGTGACATTGGCAAAAGTGAACCAAGTTTATACACCAATAGGATCAGCGCCGTAACAACACAAAATTAAGGACCATAACATTGCTAAATCTATAGTTCATACATTTAAAAAATGTGCACTTTTTTCATTTCAATAAACATTCAAATACATTTTCAATTTCGCAAATTTTAGTGGCCCCTCAAAAGATGGTAAAATTATGACCATAAATGCCATAATTTGTTAATAATAATATCTGTCGATTTTTGAAATGCATCCAAGATGTCTGCCCTGGGGTTTCACGCCCCATTTGATGCTTTTACATAATGGGGCCAAAAATGGAGCCATGCCGGGGCCTCAAAAAATATTGTGTTTTATTTAAAACACTTTGTGATGATATTTTGTAAAAAAAGTATATGTCGAAAAACTAACCATTATATTTAAAAAAAATCATTGGAAAGTTGCTCTTCGGGATCTGTTGCTGTGATCTATCGGAGTTGAAGATTCCTGGAAGTTTCTCTCATATATGTAATGGGCTTTTTCGGCAGGATGATAATGTGATCTAATGCTGATCTTCAATTCAAAAGCTTTGTAAATAAAATAAAGAAAAGTGGCCGAAGATTATCACCCTGTGTTCAGGATGGTACTACACAGGCAGCCCAGGATGTTCAATCGGATGGTGGAGAGACCATAGCTGAGATCGCTGGATGGTGTTCTGGGGGTTGCATGGAGAAAGTGTCTGAACAAAGCTGAAGAACAGGAAAGCTGAAAAACAGGCAGGCTTGAAGAAGATTGGAAAACGCCAGAAGGGTAAAAGATACAGAATCTTAATACTGAGAAAGAAGGGATGATTCAAGGGAATCTCAAACTCTTGGTGTCGAACACGAATTTAATCAGAAACAAGCTCTTAAAAGTAAAATACTCGTATCAATCTACCTGTATTTTTCATTAAATAAAATACTCTCAGTAACCTGTAATCTAAGTTCCAAAGATATTAAGAACGTTTATTGATGTAGACATGCTGCATGTGTATTTAAAAATTTATTGAAAAATTTATTGAACGTTTATTGATGTAGACATGCTGCATGTGTATTTAAAAACTCAAATGAACATAAACCCTGAAATACTTGCCGAATTTTCCTGAAACGCGAAAGTTAAGAATGTTTACAGTATAGGTAATCACTGATCAGCCTCATACCCAACTTCTTCTTCTTTATGTCAGCTTCACACCGCATTGGCCCAGTAACGAGCAATGTCTATAGCTCTTTGGTTTCCCGAACTACGAGTATAAATCAAGAACATTATACTTGTGAAAATATTGACTCAGAAGGCACTGCATTTTCATTCAGAGATTGTTGTCTTTTTTTTTTTTCAGCCTCTCTTCGCCTATTTCTGGATGTACATAGGTCTCTTCCGATATTTTTCAAGCTTCGATATTTTTATTTTTGTAAGTCCATCGCAGTTGTCGTGTTCGGGCCACGCGCATAGAAGCCCTTTTGAGTGCACCATGTGGCTGCTCCAAGGTTTACTCAGCGTTAGCGGCGCTTCAGTATTACACCAACTAGTAAAACATTGCGTTCGCACTCAACCATAGCAAAAATGTGTGGAAATTAAAACACTCGCTAAAAGGCGCTGCTTCAGTTACAATATATTTTCTGAGTAAGCTCTATATTTTGCCCGAAACGTAGAGTTTTATAGTAGGGGTTATAGGAGGGATGCGGCTGTCTACCTCATAACCTGCGCACGCGCGGTTATTCAAGCGGACCCGCAGCGCTCCACCGGTCAAGATATCATATTTAAAATAACAATATTACAGGATCAATATAATCCGACAGATGATCGACTTTTTTTATGTACAAATACATTGTAGAAATGATTGGTTTGTGAAAGAACTGCAGGGAAGAAGAAGCAAAAGTTAGCCAAGTTTTTACAGCTTGGCGGGTCAGCCTCATACCAATCTATTTGTCAAGGAACTTTCTTGTATGAATACAAGAGCCCAACTCCTGGTATCCATCAAAATTCAAAAAAGTATTTTTTCAGCCACATTATGAAAAAAAAAATTATATTCGATAGATATTTTTTTCTTGACTTATAGGTGGGTATGAGGCTGACCATCCATACCATGAAAAAATTGCCGATGTCACCCCTGTTCCAGGAAAGGTCAGCAAGAGTTTCAGAGCTTATGTTCATATTTTGAGAGTTGAGTTTGATATTTTAGGTAAGCGCAAACTGATGTCTGCTCATGGGAATGAATTTAATATGAATCTTAAATGTAAACAAATCTTTGTAATTTAAATTACTGATTACATCTGATAAAGATCTTCAACATTCTAATACTCGTATACGTTTCACTATTTTTCTCAATTTGACCAATATGATACTTACTGCCTTTTGTTAATCAACCGTCCAAATGTGAAATAAAAATTCCATTGAATATTTTGCAATAAAAAATGAATCTCTGTTGTTCAAATAAGCATTCCACTCGGATTTTCAGTAGTTAATATGCTGCGAACATAAATATTTTTTAATACGCCGGGTGATCCCGTTTTAATGCCCCCAGACCTGCAACATAATATCACGATGGGGCTGCCAGGGTGGCTATACCGGCTACACGATTATACATGTGGGGTCGTCATCCCCATAAACCAGCCGATTGTTTTTTCTCATTTGATTGTCTGGAACGGAAGAAGTTGCGGATCAAAAAGAAGCCGATATCGGAAAATGATTATATTTTAATGGCGGTACGTACTTTTGGTGAACTTCATGGTTTTTTCACCCATCCTGTAAAAGTTATTACAATGCATATTACATGACTTGATGTTTGACGAGAGGCTGACTACCCAGACTATTCTAATTGGTTAAGTTTTCCAAAGTCACCCCTGTTTCATGCAAGGGACGCAACAGTTGCAGGGTGCAATTTCATTTGAGATTTGGGTTTTTATTTTGTCAGTAGGTACCTACACGTGTCTACTTTTGGGTATGCATATAATAATATAAATCATCTTAATCTTTGCAACATATATTAAAATGAACACAAACCCTGCAAATCTTACCGACTTTAAGTAAACCAATTTGTACATTACGACTGGTCAGCCCCTCGTTAACCTCGTATTTTGTATTTAAACAATTTCTAATACAGTTTTATAAGTCAATATTTATGATCCTCGTAGAAGCATTTTTTAAGCCAATGACTGAAAAATTCTGAAAATTTAATATCTGAACGTTTTAATACTCCAGTCAACTTGTACGTCAATGACCTCACAAACTACGCACTTTAAAACGCGATATCTCCCTCCTCATCCCTGCCCCCCACCCCGACGGTTCTGGCAAACCCTGGAAAAGAAGCGGCAGCTGGCACGAAAGCAAACAACAAAAAACCTTGCACCCTGTCCCGAAAGTATAAAGCTATTCACTTAAACTCAAACATAACGTTTACAGAACATGTATTAAAAGTAACACACCACCTGGGGCTCAATTTTGCTAACAAATGTAGCGACAGAATTTTAAGATAATATGTAGATTTTTTACCGATGCAAATACATTTTACGCACACGCTCCCATTGTTTTGTGTCCAGCACTCACACAGAAATCCCAAAATTAATTAATAAATGTAGGAAAAACGTTTTTATTAGCTCTGGTACATGACGAAAAAAATAATCAACTGTCAACAGGCACAAATGTTTGTGATTGTTTTCTTGAAGATCATCTGAGAAATTGTCAATGAGGATCTTTTTGGAAACTGTGCAATTTTCCATAAATGCGCTGTCACTTTGACATTTCTCCATTGTTTTTTTTTAATGCCGTTGTTGTGTCAACTTGTCAGCGTTTTTCTATAGCACTGCTGTCAACCCTCACTGTCGATGCTATCTGCAATCCATTTATCTCGTTTTTAACAATGCTCGTACGCACGCAAGCAATAAACCATTCGTGAAAGTTTATCGTTTTGTTATCTATCTCCCTCACACATGCTTACATTCAATGCGTTCCTCGCGATAATCGCAAACGGGCAGTTAATAAAATCTTAGCCCTGCATTTTTGGTGCAACGCAGCGACTGAGTTTAGCCGTAGAGTTGTGTAGTGGGAGCATGTGGAAGGAGCCTGCAGTAGGAGGACCTACTTATCTTAGCGGTGCCCTAATGGTGCCGTACCTAACCTTAGCTTACATAAAACATAATAACATGAAGCATCTGCGCTCGATTTTAAAACTGTGCGGCAAAATTTGCCAAACAACAACTTTTTCAGAGCATGTGGAATGATTTTCCCCACAGGTATGTAAGTATGTTACAAAAGTTTTGTTAAATTAACTTATTTGAATTAAGAAAAATGAACTTTCACAAAGTAACTGCCGAAATTCGAGATAACATGTAGCATTATTGCCTTATTTTTCTGTTTGTAATTTCCACATCAAATTTGGTAAATCGACATCAAAGCTGTGACAATTCTTTTGGAGGGTAATGTACACGTTTCCTGAAAATTTGGTCAAAATCTGATGAGTGTCCTAGGCACGGCATGGGGAACAACTTTTCTATTCATCTTGTGCGAAAAAAAAATGGTGAAGAAAAATTATGGTTGTGCGACGAAATAAATTTTTTGAGGAACCATTCCGAGAATATCTATCATGAATCCTAACAAATTCCACTAACCTAGATATACCTACTACCAATAAATTTGAATACTTTTAAAGATTTCATTACTAAGTTCCTCGCAGCTTGTAAATGACTACGTGAGGGGGCACTGTAATAAGTTAGCCTGTTGTGAAAAAAATGTACCTTGATCAAATGCAACAGTCCTTACTTGTCCCTTCTAAGCACATGTCCCAAGTATGCCATGACTTTCTGACATAGATACTACTTGTTAGCAATTGTCTCTTAGTTCTGGCTCTCTAGTGCACATCTGAGTTGCTGACCATATTTATTGAACAAAATAATATATTCCCACAGTTTGAGTTTTCACATCATACTTGGCTCACATAACCTCAAAATGTTTGCGGTAGCAATCCCCCGACCTATATACTTTATCTCACAGCACGTGTCAGCACGTGCGAGTGTGTGCGTGTGCAGCACGCGCCCTCTCGTGGCAGTGTTCATGATGAAATTATAATATTGGTTTCATCATTAGTTTCGTTTCACCGGGATGAATCTATAAAATCGTTCAGAGAATTTTTACCTTATTTTGCTTGAAGTTGATGAGAATCCGTTGATTTTTTTGACTGGCGTCGTTTCGGGACATTGTCACTCCAAGGGCGCCCAACAAAATCGCTGAACAGATCGGTCTTGAGACGTCTCTTGAAGTCGTGTTGTCGTGCTGTCGAACCACATATTACAGTCGGTTTCATGCCCTTGGAGCCGCCACTGCAAAAACACACTCACAAAACACCACTACAGCTTTTGTTAGTTTGACTTTCATATTGTTGTACAAACGAGAACTCATGCATCGTGTTTCAACGTCAACTTACAATTTACAATAGACCGCTCCGTAATCTATTGGTTAACGCTGGGTACTCATAAACGAGAGGTCGTGGGTTTGATGTCAAGCGGAGAGCAAAAATAATTCATTAAATTTTTCAAAGATGATATTCGCTGTGGTAAAAAAAATGTCTGCCTTTACCATAAATACTCATATTCAGACAACATTGAATCCATAGCTAACCCATGGATCATCGTTTTCTTGTATTGAAAATTCAGCTTAACTGGAGGATGAGTCAAAGATTTGTTGTTTGTGAATAGCACCGTTTGCATCGCCGTTCATGAAGTGTGGGTCAAAAATGTAAATATACATACATATATTTGCAAATTCAATTATAGTATTTTGTAAAAAAATGCTCTATGGTTTTCTCATTTTTATTTATTCGTTTGAAATTTGTACTTATTTTATCCTTTCTCTTTTTTTCAGGTAAGTTCCTGAAATATTTTTAGAGAAAATCTTCATTCCAACTTCAAAATGGACCTGGATGCAAGGTAAGGAGTTTGAGGAATTATTTTCAAAAGTGTCAACAATGTCAGCTCACAGTTGGACTGTTTTGTAGCTTAAAGTGAGATTCGAAATCTATAATTTGACTGTGGGCCAATCAGCCAAAGAGAAAAACATAAATTAGTAACAATTGTCATATTACTAACTATACTGTTTTGCAGTTATTCAGAACCTTTGGCTTAGAATATTATTCAGAAAATTCCTTCAAATAAATCATCGAGCAATAAATAAACACGAATAAACAAATAAAATGTTCACATAAAAATGCTTCGGTTCTTTTGGTGTGATCGGGTCACCAATGAAGAAGCGCTCCAACGTATGCACACTATAAAGAAACCAGCAGAGAAAGGTGATGTAGGTACTTCGGTCGCGTTATGAGAAATAAGAAATATCCATCTTATCCGTTATCATACGGGGTAAGATTGAGGGAATAAGAACTCAGGGATGCTGAAGAAAATCGTGGCTAAAAAACCTGTGACAATTGTTCAACAACGGCACCTAGTCCCTGTTTCAAGCCGCAGAATCCAAGGTCAAAATAGGTTCTGAATGCACCAAGTAGTACTCAAGACAAGAGTAGACACTTCACGAACCAAGGGCCTACTAAAAACACCTGAGATGAAAATGATATTGGTGGAAAACTGAGAGACCGATTTAGAAACTTGGGATAAGAGGCATGTGTGACACTGAGGACATCGTCAGATGAAGTAGGAAGACAAGGTGGTTCTGGAGAGATCCCCGCATGAGCGAAAGTAGGATAACCCGAATCGTGATACAGGAAATACCAGACGGCCAGCATCTACCAGGCCGCCCAACAAAAAGATGGGAGAACGGTTATTCTTCTGCATCACGGGAGGGAGTTCCGCTGTATGCAGATCTCAGATCTACTACTAGAAGAAGAAGAAGATTAATTGTGGCTCTTTAGGTTATCGCGATCCACCAGTCACCTTCGATGAGTTAATGAGAGTCAGTGGTAGGTACTTGGAGCAGTTCGGTAAAGAGCCAATCAGTATCGTAACGCTCGATGGCAGATGATTTTAAGTTTCCAGTGCAACGGTCTGCTAGGTAGTCGATTCTGTAATAACGTGACATCATTACCATGGCTTGTTCCGTCAGTAGCGTAACCAGAAAATGTCCCCACCCCCCCACAATTCTAACTCGACTGAAAAATACTTTTTTGAAGAATCTTGTGCAGGAGACTCCCTTGATTTTAGAAACACTAGGGGTATATGACACTTGCTGTAGTGCCGCAGAGGTGTTAGGGATGTGGCGATTTATGTCCTGATCCTTTGTAGCAAGGCTATTAGCTGCGTACTGTTGTGTTATGTGTTGCGTTGGATTTGTTTTGAGACACTGAAAGGAAGTGGCGATTGATATTGGTTTTATATAGGACTAAACGAAAGCTTGCCATTCCACTCCAAGCCTTTTTTTCCAATGGAGGTGCTTTCATTAATGTGTGTTTGCAAGAGTAATGCAACGCAACTAAGCTACACATAAACTGAGATATGAGAGATTGGTGTTTTCACGACTCATTCCTTTGTCAAACTGCCCCTTCACGGAGCGAGTTACCAGTATCTGTGTTCCCACCCCAATTTAATCATGTTCTATTCAAAACTAATATCAAACGCCGCTTATTCTCAGTGTCAGCCGTGCTGCAATGGATCAGGACACCAACTGCCACATCCTTAACACCTCTGCTGGACTACAGCAATTGTCTTAGGCCTCTAGATTCTCTGAAATCTAGGGAGTCTCCCGCAAAGGATCCCTTAAAAAAACCTTTGTCACGTTGTTCCCGAACGGGTAGATAGGGGGTTTAATTAAAAGAGCATAGGAGCTTAAATTAAAATTAAAATTTTGAGGAAGTAAAATCCGAAATTGTTGTTACACCTGCAAATGGTGAGATGCTAGGCGAGTTCCTTTCAAATGCTTTCCTGATAATGATTCATTTTTTGCCGCCTATTTTAAAGCCTGTGGTATCTTATGCTACTTGCAACTTAGATTATAGATTACTTTACAAGTTTAATCTTGTATGGTGGTAAGAAGTATCAGGAACCCATATTGTATTTAGAGATCGCGGATATTGTTCGTACAATACTTCAAGTGTAAAACAAGGTTACACCAACAAAGTGTATTGAAACTAAAACAGCGCCTCTAGTGAGCGTTGTAATTTTACACATATTTGTGATAAAATGGTATGGTGGAGTGAAAACGTAATTTTTTTCATTTGGGGTACGCACATTTACAAAAGCGAGGCCCGCCTGGCAGCTGTCGGAAGTGAACCCTGTTTCAGCTGTGCAAGCACAAATGTAGTGGTGAAGATTCTGTATATGTGTGTATGCATTTGAATTTTTTAGTGTGTGCGTGTGAGGAACTGAGATCTTGGGGTTGCTTTACACATGCAAGTAACCTTTGGTCTTATTTGTTAAGAAAATCATTTAAATTCTCATCCCCTTATTCATAAATTCACAAAAAAGTACTTATAATTACAACTCGGCTCTAGGTTAATTTTACTATTCGAAAAGCAGGTTGTAATTGGTATTTTGGAAAAAAACTGGTAAGGTTTCAAGGTGCAATGACAGACGCTAAATCAAAGATTATTTTATGAAAAATTAAATAATATCCGCCTGTGTTTTTTTGTTCAATTGCTATCAAATTTAAGCCATATACGAAAAAATACTAATTTAAATGACAAACAAAACATTTCTGTCTGAAAATATTTGATTTTATTTTGTATTTGTATTTGATTGCAAATTTTTAATTGTTTAGTCGTTTGAAAGTGTCAATGAGGTTCCCACTTTAATTGACATAGAAAAAGTTGTGATGTAATACAGGCGGGTTGCTTGGGAAAAGGCATAGAGATATTTTGTTATTGGTTAAAAGATGAAATAAAGATTACGTAAAGTAACTCACTTCTTAAGTAAAATATTATTAAAATCGATGTATTGTAGGAAAAGTTAAGAAAATTCGAAGCAGCCTCTATCCAAAAACGAAAACGAAATTCATCTTAAAATTTTAACTTGCTCGTGTAAACGCTCCACGTTCCAGGCACGCGCTTCCCTTTTCAAAAAAACTTTAATAATTTCGTCTGGCGGTAATAGTAATAATAATAATAATATTAAGGTAGTAGGTATAATATTCGAATTTGGAACAATCCGGAGATGAGTGCCTACTGGTGCGCGTGCGTAGAAACAAAACAAAAACAAGAGAAAATCGTGCCAGTAATCATGCCCTTTGGGTAAAAAGGATTCATTTCTTCAAGCAACTGAAAATGGACTCAGCGCAAATTTTTAAATGCAATGTTTTTCTTGGCGGCTAGGCGCCACACCTGTATATGACTAGAGTCCTAAGCAGCCAATAACAAATATGAGTGGGCCTTTCCCGAGCAACCCGGCCGCGTTAAGTCACAGTTTTATTGTTAAGTATCTGTTCATTGGAATGACGTTGATGAAGTTTTTATAAAAAAAATGGTTTTTCATTACTAACCGCAAAAAAAATTCGTGGATTTGTTTTTTCTTTCCCATCGTTCAGCAAAAAGTCCTCTTGACTCCTTAGGCTGCTGGTTAAAAAAGGCCAGCAAATATTCGAGAAAAAAAATATTAATAACACTTGTTTTTTCAATACTGTTTAAATAATATTGTACTTTTTTAAATATATTAAATTAAAAGCACTAATCTACACAATAAAAATAATACTTGGAAATTCAATGTGTACACAGCAATCATTTTTTTGTCCCTAAAGCAACACAGATGCTACCAAAACATTTTTTTTCTTTTTTGATAATATTGTCCTTTTTATTATACATGTACTTTTTATGCTAGGGGTTTTTTTACACTGAGGGCTTTTTATGAGGATTTTGTATAAAAAAGATTTTTTTAACAAAAAGACCAGCGGTGTCGGAACACGATCTTTTAATAAGGCTCACGCACTTTTTATCCTTTTACATTTTTTATTTGAAATTTACCAGTTGGTTGGTAGTCTTACAAAACACACATAGAGTGTATCATTTTATTTATTTATTTTTCGTTAAAAAGTAGGATAGGTCATTGACCAGCGTAAGGTATAATATTATTTATTATGACATTCTATAATTTAAGTTGCAAAGATAAACAAACATTAAAGATTCATATTAAATGTACGCCCACAAGTTTGTTCATTAACTATTAGATTAGTATTATCATGTGGATGCTGTACAAACTTGGTTCTCTTTTGCCGATGCAGCCCCAGTTTCAGGGAAAGGCGACAGGAGTTGCAAGACCTATGCTAATGTGAGGTTGGTTTATTTTGTATGCACATACGCAGCATGTGAACTTACATGTGCCTTCTAGTGGACATGCGTAAAAATATGAGCCTCACATGGCAATATGTCTTTGCAACTAAGGTGGTCAGCCTCATACTAACCTTTCAGTCAAAGAACAGAATAAGAAAATCTTTCCGTCTTTCCTTGAAACAGTAATAGTATTAGCAAAAGTGTTCCACATTTATCATACACGTATGATGTAATTAAAGGAAATGTTGATACAAATTACAATGAAATGACAACTATGAATATATTTATTTTTGAAATTGAAACCCGCAGCTTCTTAACTTTACGAAAATATTGGTTTAAAAAATATTGTTCAGTGCGTTACTTCTTATTTAATACCTAGTCATGAATTTGTCAAAAAGTAAATACAAAACCTCATTTTTAAAAATAACTAATCTTTTGATTCTATTTGTATTGATGTTCAAACAAAGATAGCGATGGCGTTTAGAAATGACGATACGCGATTGTAAAAACAATACTCTGGTTTACGAATGGCGCTAATTGTGTTGGAAAACGTTAATGACTTAAGAGGGCAAACAAGATAGCGAACTAAAAGAGCAAACAAGAGTTGTGGTGGAGGTGCTGCCTCCTTACTATGGTGACGTCACCCCAAACTACCGATCCCAAAATTTAGTACTGACAAGAGGCAGGGTGTCAACAAGAGAAATGTGATAAAATATATTTTGTAGATATTGTAATATCCAGAATGCAAAAGCTAGATCTCTAATTGGATGAACGGGCCAGAGGAAAGAGATGAAGAAACTCTCTATTTATTTATTCAGGGACTTACCCATAAACGGCCAAATTATACAAGTGCTTTTAATGACGAGATGTATCATCTTTCCAGTTGTACACTATGGCATGGAAGGCTGGACATTTACATTGTGTCTCGAAAACAATATCACTGCCTTGAAATGTGGATCTACATACCGTTGGATGCTAAAAGTATTCTGGATAGATCACGATACAATTAATGCTGAAGTTCTTTCCGATATGAATACCAGTGCCGAACTCCTAATGCCCAGAATCAACAGGCAGAAATTAGTTTATTTCGGCCATATGACGAGAAATGAGAAAGACTCGCTGTTACGTCTCATCATACAGATAAGACTTGAGGTAAGAAGAGCTCCAGGTCGAAGGAGAAAATCTTATTCGAAGAACCTAAGGTGTCAGAAGCAAAAGATCCCTCTTTCGTGCAGCACTATAGAAGGTGCAAATTGCTATAATGATCGCCAATCTTTTCTAAAGAAGCATAATACGAATAAGTGAAATAAAAATAAAAAGCTACAAAAAAATAAAATACAAATTGTTATTTTTATTTTATTATGGACACCCTGCCTTTAACTAATAAGTCCGCGAAATGTGACACTTTATGTCATTTTTATGTCAAAAAACTGTATCATACTTGGGCCACACCCGTGTTGCACCATTATTTCATATACCTACTTTAAGTGATTTCAAATGCAGTTCATGTAGTTAATCCCAATGGACGCTGCACTGCTGTATTGGACTGCACATTTGACAAAGGTAAAAAAGTAGGAACGTTATACGACCGGGTTGCTCAGGGCCGTTTTTCTTTTCAACCACTTCCCTCATTGCTTATTTTCATATTTACAGATCTCTTTAAAAACAATGAACTCCGAACGTTTTTCACACAGGTGTTTCAAAATTTTAAAATCTCTTGACGCGCAAACGTCACCGCTTTACAAAAAAAAAGGCTCATCCTGCATCCAGAGCAACGAACAAGTATGTAATGGGCTCTTGACGTGTGATTCACGTAAAAAACAGCGTTAATCAAATTAATTTTCCTGAAATTTATTCAAACCAAAAAGAAAATGTTATTTAGCCGTCACCGTAGCTGCCCGGCTGTATGGAATTTTTTTTGTAAGTACCTACTCCATTTGTTTGCCTAATTAAACACTTAAATTAGTACAAATTGTATCATAATATTATACTATTTAATTCTCAAGATTTTTACAAAAGAAATGTTCTCATTTGCCTAAAAACCGCTACCAAATTAACGTGACGTGAGTATACTGTACGCTGCTCCATATTCGAAGCGGTTTTTTTTGTGTATTTAGCGTTTTCTTATTCCAACACGGCCGATGACTGATTTGGTAAAACATTCAAATTCTCAGCGACAGACACCAAAATATTGCGACAAAAAATCGCTAAACGGTTTTTTACGCATGTTTAAACTCATACAGGGTTATTTACAACACGTTTGATCCATGGATCATCGAGACATGGATTTTCTGTGTGGAATAATACCACCAATGATTTTCACAAGTTGAAATAGATCATCATTCAATTTATCGGAATTTTTGCAGTGTTTATAATCTAAGTCAATGGTTTCCAAACTTTATGCTACCATGCCTCCCCAAAACAGATTTTTTGTTCGCCCCTCCCTCCCTAGGTTTTTTTTTGGAAAATTGAAGATCTATCTATAATCTAAGTTGCAAGGATATATTAATTCAAAGCTCTCAGATGTATGCCCACAAACAAACACGTGTAGTTCGCGCTTACAAATGCTGATTGTGTACTTACAAATAAAATTCAAACCTCAAATGAACATAAGCCCCACAACTTTTGCCGACCTTCCCTGAAACAGGGGTGACACTGGCATTGGCAAAGTGAACCATTTTTTACAGTATGGGTGGTCAGAAGATCATTACCAAAATATATCGTTCAAGGCAGGTTCAAGGTTTTTTTTTGGAAAATTGAATATCATTACCAAAATATATCGGCAAGGTAGGCACGCGATTTTTAAAAGTTCATCTTGTCCATAAAAGGGGAATAGTCACGTATTTTGAAAAGTTCTCCCTCAAAAAAAAAATTCGTGCCTCCCTTTTTACGTTTCGTTTTTTAAGTTTCTAATCTAATCTAATCTAATCTAAGTTGCAAAGATATGTTACATTGGAGATTCACATTACATGCATTCTCACAACCAGACATGTACAAGTTCGCGCTTGCACATGCCTCATGTGAGCCTACAACATAAAAACCAAATCTCAAATGGACATACACTCTGCAACTCTTGCCGTCCTTCCCTGTAACAGGGGGGACATTGGCAAAGTGAACCATTTTAACAGCATGGGTGGTCAGCCGCATATCAACCTATAAGTCAAGGAACTCTACTAAGGAACTAAGTTTCATACTAATATTTTTATGCATATTTTTGGCGCCCGCCTGGGAGACGCGACCCCCAGCTTAGAAACCGCTAATCTAAGTTGCAAAAAGATATTATCTTGAAAGGTAGAGGTAGTAAAGTAGTAAAAAAATAGAAAATTATAATTTTAAAATCCTAGCCCTAGCCGCCAGCATTGCAGATCAACCGACATTTCTTTCTATCCTTACATACTTCTTTCATTTCAGAGTCACAACCTTCTGGCTTCTTCTTACAAGCTGTGAACTAGAAAAATTCCCTGATCATCAGGAATCCATTTTTTTTATTTACTATGGCTGACGTCACATAACCGAGAGATATTTTGAATGTTAAGACCTCATTGTTTGCCCCTAAGTTAACAGACTAGTTTCTGCGTGTTGATTTTCGTTTCTTTGATAAACTTCTCCACACAAAGGGCGCGGGTCTGTTGTACAGCATTTGCATGCTACACTCGTGCGACATTTTGTTTGTCTCGTCTCCATTGACTGATGATATCTGTGGACTAGAAATTATTTTAACGAAAATAGACATTATATATCTGTTTCAACTTACTTACGAAAATGTTCATTAGTAAGAAAGAAAACAAAGAACTTCACAGTTGCATTTCCAATTATACAAAAAAAACTCGGGCGCATGTAAAAATGTTCCTAGAAAGTAAGTAGATACTATTGCGAATAATAATGGCTACCGAACCAGTCTGAACACAGCACAGCTAGATGTGACAGATAACACGCGCTATAAATATTTTGTTTTTCAAAGGAAAAAGGCATTATTTTAAGGCATTATGGTAACTGTAACTGTAACTCTGTCGCCATTCCGCTAGGGGTGGCCAGAGCCTCTGCAGAGCTGCCTCCATTTTTTCCTATCCTTACATACCTCTTTCAATTCATTCATATCCATCACCTTTTTCATGCATTTTCTTCTTTTACGCTCACTTTGTATATCCCATATGGCATGTGTTATAATTGTTTGTCGAAACACAAAATGGATTTGGACAAAATTGGCCTTATTTCGAATGACTACACCACTGCAACGTTTGACAGGACTGAGACAAATTTGAGCTTTAGTATTGTTTCGAACTTGTGTGGCTTGCTTATGTGTGTGTGTCCGCCTCTAGTATGTCTACTGTGAGTTTGAATGTGTGCATGTGCCCAGGCACGTAGCTGTTGGTATGCGTAACTAGAATTGTATGGAACAATACAGAGGTGTGTGTAAAGGTTCACTATAGAAGGGTCTGGAATATGCGAGAGGCGTCTGTTTAGACGCTATATATTTGGACCGTAATTGTGTGAGAGACCAGAGTCGATTGAAACATTGAGCCGTAAAGTCGATAAGCCAAGAGTTAGAAATCAGTACAGTGTAAACCGACATTGTGTAAAGTAAATTGCAATTTGATTAAAAGAACCTAACTAAAATTATAACAGTATGTACTCGTTCAATGCAGTAATTTAGTGTCTGCTCCTTTATGTTCATACCAAATGCTCGCTTCCCTGTTTGCTTGCGACATGAGCTGCTTCTGTCCCCGACAATGTGTGCTCCTCTAAATGTGACGTATGCTTGGTACGGGACGGGCAGATGTGAGGCGGCTTCCTGGTGCCCTGCAGTCCACACGCTACTTAGATGTTTATACTCCATATTTGGTGTGGGTTCTGGTTTCGCGGCTATTTGCAAAAGAAACAAGGATGTTGCGCAGTGCAGGAACTCAAAAAAAAAGCGCATCACGTCCTGCATATGCGCAGTTTTTGGCATAGTTTATTCCTCTGCTAATTAATAATCTTTTGAAAAGTGCCTTAGAACAGTAAAGGATCAAAAACGTTCGTATATGTGTATGAATTTAAATAAAATTAAGAAATCGATTGAAAATCAAACAGTATTTAATTAGAATTGCTTTTTGTTCAATAAAACTTACTAGAAGTCCTTAGTAAAGGATTGAAAAACATGGAAGTGGCACTTATTCGGTAGAAATTCATTATTTTTCCATTTTAACTGAGTCTCACTGTTTTTCTTAGTGTCATATTTGGTTGCAAAATGTCAACTATTGAAGTAAATAAAATAAGTATAAATCATTTCAATGAACTAAAATTCCAACACGCACAGTATTTTTGTGTACGTAATATCTGTTCCAAAAGTGTTCTTAAATCTGTATAAAGAAATTAAAAACGGCTAGGTACTTCAACTAAGGCAGTGAAATTGTACAATCAGGTATTTGCAACGCAACAATATCGACATATAGCACAACTTTTTACGGCGTCGTCTCCGAAGGGATCACATGTGGCGAATGGATCCTTTTTATTTTTATACGTAAAGGGACTGGCCTTACACTAGTCACCTCTTTTGAACGATGTTTTCTCGGTTCTCATTCTTATGAAGGTTGAGTAAACGTTGCCAGCATTTTGATTATGGTTTTAAAATAAACACGGAAGAGGGAAATATTTTTTGATACTCTTGGTGGAGATGGAACCTTAGCTCTCTGGCATTGAACGCAACCCTCTACCAACTGAGCTTTCGACTGCACCGGCCATTTATCTGGCTTATAATCAGTATAAACCTTTAATCCCTAATCTAACTTGCAAAATATATATCAACATTAAAAAACTCATATCAAATGCATGCCCACAAACAGACACGTGCAAGTTCGCGCTTACAAATGTTGAATGTGTTCTTACAAATTAAAATCCAAACTTCAAATGAACATAAACCCTGCAGCTTTGTCCGACCAACCCTGAAACAGAGGTGACATTGGCAAAGTGAGCCATTTTCTACAGCATGGGTGGTCAGCCAGCCGCATACCAACGTAAAAGTCAAGAAACATTTGATTAAATAAATTTCTAGTAACGCCTCTGATTGATTTGATCTTAAGGGCACGTGATCCGCATGAGTAGGGCCGGACTCGGATACGAAACAAGCGAGAACAGCAGACGGGGCACTTCCTATAAAAAAAATCACATAAGGCACTTGGCGTGTGCCCTGTCACATGTGGCCGGCACGCTGTCGGGCTATAATGGTGGTTTCATATAATGCTCGCTTACGGTAATGCTCAAAACTGTTCAGAGGGCATATATGCACGCTTTATTATGTAGAAACCAGGACAGCATCGGTCAAGTTTCATAAATTGTGATCTATTTTTTTTACTTATGGTATTTTTGTCAAATTAACTGTTGAAACAATACAAAAATTCATAAAAGGTACGAAAACACATTCGTCTAATTTTTTTTTCAATACATTCGTATTTTTTTTGCCTTAAAACTATTGCATAGTTGATTATATTTTTGTTACGCCATACTTCATCAAAAAGAGACCAAGCTCTTATGTATGTGTGGGGAGGAGCATACCCCAACAACATATATGTAACTATGGTTGCTGAATACTGAGAGATATGTTAACTTTTAGAATTCACAGAAAATGTGAGCCCACAAGTAGGCACGTGTAGACGCGCGCTTACACATTCTGCATGTGTATTTAAAATATAAAACCCAAATCTCAAAATCAAAAATCAAAATATAAGCCCTTGAACTCTTGCCGTTCTTCTCTGAGACAGAGGTGGCATTGGCAAAGTTAACCAATTGCAGCCTCATACCAACCTATTATTAAAGAAACCAATAAATGTAAATTGGTTGAAAAAACTTTGTGCCTTTACCTGGATTTGACTGGAAATAAGGAGTTTTCAAAAAAATCATTATAACATTGAGCGGTCCGTAGCTCAGTGGTAACACTTCAGACTCTGAATGGAAGATTGTGGGTTAGAATCCCGGCAGAGCACAAAAATATACCATTTCTATTTTCAAATGTGCTCTTCGCTGGGTTGAAAAATTCATAAACCTTTACCAATGACCGGTCACCAAAGGTCCATCCAGCCTTACAGCAACTGGGTCTTGCTTGAGTATTGGCACTTTGTAGCGACGACGACCAAGCTCGTACAAAAGGTATATAGCTCAATTGGTAGAATGCTTGCATTCCATGCCGAGAGCAAGGGTTCGATCTCAAGGTTTACTCAGCCTTCACAAGAAATGAGAACCAGCCCCCCGCCCCCCCGGAATCTGGGAAATCCCCACTTCAACTGAAAGTAGTTGGTGTGAGGCCGGCCCCCTAAACCGTAAAAATAAATAGGTCCCGAATCGCCGCATGCAGCCCCTTCGGGAATAACGCAGGCAACAAGTATATGTACAACAAGTATACAACACTATATGTATAGCTTAGTTGCGTTGCGTTTTAATATCATTAGTGTTATTATCGTAGTGCCTTATTCCACCCCTGGTATTTTTCAAGGGATGACAGATGATCTTATTTCCCACCTGCTCCTGCCCTACCGCCCAAAACTGTGAATATTATATCTAAGAGAATTATATAAGTGTTCAAGAATGCATCTCTCTCTAGCAAATAACAACACGTGGCACGAGTGAGAGAGACGAATTTTAATTGTAAGAGTGAAATATGAAATTGCAATGAGCATTTTTGTATTATTTTTTTCGCGTTCGATTTTTGAAATGGTTTGTAAAGGATATTATGAGAGTTCGACAAATTGGGGGCGGGTTCAAATACTGGCAAGATGTTTTCCTTTTTATTTCGAAAAACATGGAAGTGGCACTTATTCGGTAGAAATTCATTATTTTTCCATTTTAACTGAGTCTCACTGTTTTTCTTAGTGTCATATTTGGTTGCAAAATGTCAACTATTGAAGTAAATAAAATAAGTATAAATCATTTCAATGAACTAAAATTCCAACACGCACAGTATTTTTGTGTACGTAATATCTGTTCCAAAAGTATTCTTAAATCTGTATAAAGAAATTAAAAACGGCTAGGTACTTCAACTAAGGCAGTGAAATTGTACAATCAGGTATTTGCAACGCAACAATATCGACATATAGCACAACTTTTTACGGCGTCGTCTCCGAAGGGATCACATGTGGCGAATGGATCCTTTTTATTTTTATACGTAAAGGGACTGGCCTTACACTAGTCACCTCTTTTGAACGATGTTTTCTCGGTTCTCATTCTTATGAAGGTTGAGTAAACGTTGCCAGCATTTTGATTATGGTTTTAAAATAAACACGGAAGAGGGAAATATTTTTTGATACTCTTGGTGGAGATGGAACCTTAGCTCTCTGGCATTGAACGCAACCCTCTACCAACTGAGCTTTCGACTGCACCGGCCATTTATCTGGCTTATAATCAGTATAAACCTTTAATCCCTAATCTAACTTGCAAAATATATATCAACATTAAAAAACTCATATCAAATGCATGCCCACAAACAGACACGTGCAAGTTCGCGCTTACAAATGTTGAATGTGTTCTTACAAATTAAAATCCAAACTTCAAATGAACATAAACCCTGCAGCTTTGTCCGACCAACCCTGAAACAGAGGTGACATTGGCAAAGTGAGCCATTTTCTACAGCATGGGTGGTCAGCCAGCCGCATACCAACGTAAAAGTCAAGAAACATTTGATTAAATAAATTTCTAGTAACGCCTCTGATTGATTTGATCTTAAGGGCACGTGATCCGCATGAGTAGGGCCGGACTCGGATACGAAACAAGCGAGAACAGCAGACGGGGCACTTCCTATAAAAAAAATCACATAAGGCACTTGGCGTGTGCCCTGTCACATGTGGCCGGCACGCTGTCGGGCTATAATGGTGGTTTCATATAATGCTCGCTTACGGTAATGCTCAAAACTGTTCAGAGGGCATATATGCACGCTTTATTATGTAGAAACCAGGACAGCATCGGTCAAGTTTCATAAATTGTGATCTATTTTTTTTACTTATGGTATTTTTGTCAAATTAACTGTTGAAACAATACAAAAATTCATAAAAGGTACGAAAACACATTCGTCTAATTTTTTTTTCAATACATTCGTATTTTTTTTGCCTTAAAACTATTGCATAGTTGATTATATTTTTGTTACGCCATACTTCATCAAAAAGAGACCAAGCTCTTATGTATGTGTGGGGAGGAGCATACCCCAACAACATATATGTAACTATGGTTGCTGAATACTGAGAGATATGTTAACTTTTAGAATTCACAGAAAATGTGAGCCCACAAGTAGGCACGTGTAGACGCGCGCTTACACATTCTGCATGTGTATTTAAAATATAAAACCCAAATCTCAAAATCAAAAATCAAAATATAAGCCCTTGAACTCTTGCCGTTCTTCTCTGAGACAGAGGTGGCATTGGCAAAGTTAACCAATTGCAGCCTCATACCAACCTATTATTAAAGAAACCAATAAATGTAAATTGGTTGAAAAAACTTTGTGCCTTTACCTGGATTTGACTGGAAATAAGGAGTTTTCAAAAAAATCATTATAACATTGAGCGGTCCGTAGCTCAGTGGTAACACTTCAGACTCTGAATGGAAGATTGTGGGTTAGAATCCCGGCAGAGCACAAAAATATACCATTTCTATTTTCAAATGTGCTCTTCGCTGGGTTGAAAAATTCATAAACCTTTACCAATGACCGGTCACCAAAGGTCCATCCAGCCTTACAGCAACTGGGTCTTGCTTGAGTATTGGCACTTTGTAGCGACGACGACCAAGCTCGTACAAAAGGTATATAGCTCAATTGGTAGAATGCTTGCATTCCATGCCGAGAGCAAGGGTTCGATCTCAAGGTTTACTCAGCCTTCACAAGAAATGAGAACCAGCCCCCCGCCCCCCCGGAATCTGGGAAATCCCCACTTCAACTGAAAGTAGTTGGTGTGAGGCCGGCCCCCTAAACCGTAAAAATAAATAGGTCCCGAATCGCCGCATGCAGCCCCTTCGGGAATAACGCAGGCAACAAGTATATGTACAACAAGTATACAACACTATATGTATAGCTTAGTTGCGTTGCGTTTTAATATCATTAGTGTTATTATCGTAGTGCCTTATTCCACCCCTGGTATTTTTCAAGGGATGACAGATGATCTTATTTCCCACCTGCTCCTGCCCTACCGCCCAAAACTGTGAATATTATATCTAAGAGAATTATATAAGTGTTCAAGAATGCATCTCTCTCTAGCAAATAACAACACGTGGCACGAGTGAGAGAGACGAATTTTAATTGTAAGAGTGAAATATGAAATTGCAATGAGCATTTTTGTATTATTTTTTTCGCGTTCGATTTTTGAAATGGTTTGTAAAGGATATTATGAGAGTTCGACAAATTGGGGGCGGGTTCAAATACTGGCAAGATGTTTTCCTTTTTATTTCGAAAAAAAAAACATTTTTGTTACAAATACATCGGAAACTAGAAAAAAGGCATATTGTATGTAAGTATTTTAGCTCTATGGTAGAAAAAAAACATCTATGGTCAAAATAGCCATGATGATCGCCGAACTTCGATAGAAGAGAAGACAGAAAAATAAATCAATTATTCTGTACGCAAATGGAAATGTGAGGGACAAGAGGAGAAGACCGAGAAAAGAATGGCTGAATCAAATTAGTGAAAGGATAATTAGTGAAACTGTGTTCTTACAAAATAAATCTCATTTAAACATAAGTCGTACAACTTTTACCGCCCTTTCGTGAAACAGGGATTGCATAGGCAAAGTGAACCAATTTTTATAACGGGTCCTTCTGAAATATCATGTGGGACGAGTTTGAGGTGCAACGCAAAAAAACGCAAAAAAAACGCAACTAAGCTACACATATAGTGTAACTTCTTGCCGCGTTATCCCCGAAGGGGTCGCATGTGTCGAGTTGAACCTATTTATTTTTACAGGTAAGGGGGCCGGCCTTACGCCAACCACTTCAGTTGAAGTGGGGGTTTCCCAGCTCCCGAGGGGGCTGGTACTCATTTCTTGTGAAGGCTGAGTAAACCTTGCCGGTATTTTTATAATGGGGTTTGAAATAAACACCGAAATAGGAAATCATTTCTGACACCCTCCTCGGTGGGATTCGAACCCGAGCTCACGGGGTAGAAGGCAAGCACTCTACCAACTGAGCTATCGACCGGTCTGAGGTGAGTTTGAACAAAATGGATACATGCTAGAGAGATGTTTTTTGGCATCTGTTGCCGTGGTCTGCAGGAGCTGGAGCTTGCGGACGTTTCGCCCATGTCTACGATGGGCTTCTTCAGCGTGAAAGGGAAATGATAAAGATGATCTTGATGACACTCTTACCCTGTTTCAAATGTGCCCTCTTGAAAATGACGCGAAAGTACTTGAGGCGAAATAAATGCTAATTTTTTTAAAATAAAACTGTGTACTTTTTAATTGTACCTTTTCATTGCAACGTTAGTTCACGCTCACTAGCAGACATGTCTAAGTTCGCGCTTACACATACTGAATGCTTAGCAATAAAAGATAACTTTAACCTCAAATGATTACCTCATTTGCGGTTTTACTATGTGGGTACATCATAACTTTACTACTAGTGTGTGGTTGTTGCTCTAAACGGTCCCCAGGCAAAACAGGAAGCCTTGCATTGGAAGATGTAGGTCGGCGTGAGACTAACCAACGTACCACTAACAATTGTCGCTACTTAAAATGGTTAGTGGCTAATGAGTCTCCTACAAATATGACCATATCCAGATGCCTTATAGGGTATATGGTCCATAACTTATAGCTTGGTATGAGGCTGACCACTCATACTGTAAATACTTGTTAACTTTGCAAATAGCCTGTTTCAGGGAAGGTCGCTAAGAGTTGTTCATTTGAGTTTTTTTTTTGTTCTAAGTTCCCATGCGGCATATGTAAGCGCGAACTTGACTAATTTAACTGTTGAAATCGACGACCAAAAATTCGAAGAAGGCTCTTGAGGTGTGACTGCCAAATTAGTGCTCACGAAATAGGTAGACAAGTAAATCTAATTAAATAAAGGGCTATTTTCTTTGAATCGGAAATTCAAGATTTTATTTTGTCTTGCATTAATTCAATTACATATTCTGTCCTCTATCCTTTTTACAAGTCGAATATTTCCTTTATTATCCATGTGTAAGAAAGAGATGAATGTGTCATACACTATGGGTCTCGTCACCTCTTTAATTGAAATGACAGGATACATGTATGTACCTACAGTAATACAAAGTACTGTGCCCCATTGCGTAAACCCACCTCGTAAATCGAAAAAATGTATGAAAACTAAATCACTCTCTAGAAGTGCCGTCGTATATTCTGAACATTTTTATTCACGCAATGTTTTATACTCGGAGTACTTAGCTAAAAAGTGTCACACAGGAACTTCCTAGAATTGAGCAAAAGGATATGAATAATAATTCTATTAAACTGTTTTTCTGTATTATTTTGTAAACAAATTCGTCAAAGTTTGTTGATTGTTGTGTGGTTGACCACCATACTGTATTATCAGGTAGGTGATGTATCTTTTAACGTTGACCATCTATCATTAGGGCCTGTTGCACCAACCTCCAATCAATATTTGATTGAAACTTCAAATTTGATTGCTTAATTCTGGTAAGGACCTCGGTTAAATATTTCTCGGAAGTGGGTGATAATATGATCGAATTTAAACAGGAAAGATGATGTACATCAGATGGTTTGTGTATTTGCAACTAAATTTTTTATTTGATGGGAGAATTCACACTAAAGTTGTATTTTTGTCTGATTGGAGTTTGGTGCAACAGGCCCTCAATGTTTCACAAAAGCAACGAAATAGGAAATCATTTCTGAGATCCTTGGTGTGAATGGATCCCTAACCGTCTTGGCTTGAACTCCGGCGTTTTAGCAACTGAGCTATCGATCGGACAATACCAATATTAGAAAAGCTGAATTCATTGCTAATTTATCACATGATCTGGGTCAAGCGATTAGCATTCCACATTTCCCCGACCTCGACATGTCAATTAGAGGTCCAAACATTTAGATTGGTAACCACAACTTCATATACGTCGATTTCATCAATGGGATATTGCACGATGTAGTGAAAATATTTTTTCTACGATAGATCGGTCACAGATAACCTGGCCACAATCACACATCTGTCAAGTACAAATAGGTCACGCGACAGCTAGTCCACACGACTTTTCGGTCAACGACATTTCTGTCACAAACAACTTGTCCACACACACATCGGTTAGTTGGGTCACACGACAGTTTGTCCACACGACTTTTCGGTTAACGACATTTCTGTCACAAACAACTTGTCCACACACACATCGGTTAGTTGGGTCACACGACAGTTTGTCCACACGACTTTTCGGCTAACGACATTTCTGTCACAAACAACTTGTCCACACACACATCGGTTAGTTGGGTCACACGACAGTTTGTCCACACGACTTTTCGGTTAACGACATTTCTGTCACAAACAACTTGTCCACACACACATCGGTTAGTTGGGTCACACGACAGTTTGTCCACACGACTTTTCGGTTAACGACATTTCTGTCACAAACAACTTGTCCACACACACATCGGTTAGTTGGTTTACACGACAGTTTGTCCACACGACTTTTTGGTCAGCGACATTTCGGTCACATACAATATATGGTCGAAAGACAGCTACATCACAAACTGTTATGTGACCAAATTGTCCGTGATCTGTTACTGTGGACAAGTTATCTGAAGGCGAGTTGTCTATGGCCGCAATGCCGTTGACCGAAAAGTCGTGTTAACCCACAAACAAACATGTGCAAAGTTCGCGCTTAAAAATGCTACATGTGTACTAAAATCTAAGCCTCAAATGAACATATACATGCAATTTTTGCTGACCTTCCCTGAAACAGGGGTGACATTGGCAAAGTGAACCATTTTTTACAGTATGGGTTGTCAGCCTCATATCAACCTATAAATCAAGGCATAAGAAAGGATAAATATAAAATATATAACAAATTAACATCTTCCAGTGAATAGCTTAGTTGGTAGAATGCTTGCATTTTAATGATACTCATACCGACCTATAAGTCAAGGAAGTTAGTACGAGGAGTTAGTAATTCTGTATCGATGCTTCCAGATACCAAATGATAACAATTTTATACTTCCGAGAATCGTCGGAAATGACTCATTCTATAATGGGAAACCAATATCGGAAGTATTCAGTATATTTGCATACAGTCAGAAAACCAATACAAATGAATGCATTGGGATTTCCTTCATTTATAGATTAACTGGAATATGATAAGGAATCTCGTGAAACGCATGACGACGGCTTTCTTATCAAAGCGGTTGGTGTAAGTCACCGTTTTATCCCAGTGTGTACATGGAAATCACATTGCTTCTCCAGAAATTGATCCTTTTGGTTTTTCCAATCGGTAACCTTTTTATATTTTTAGATTTTAAAACCTTGATATACTTATGCTTATTTTAAGCGATACAGGCGACTAGAAGTTTGAAGCACACAAACAGTTTTATAAAATAGAAAAACATCAGCTACTTGCTTGTTCGGGACACGTGTCTATTCTTTGACAAATCGTTGAGTAACACGCTCTTCTCGTATAATCTATAACCTAATTTGTCAAGATATATTGACATTAAAGGCTCATACTTAATGCATGCTCACAAGCAGGCACATGAAAGTTCGCGCTTACACATAATGTCGGTGTTATGGCCGAGGGGGCCAAGTGGGCTGATCTTTCTAGCGTGTTTGGAATAGAACAACGTTGGTTCGATCCCCGCCTGGGTCATTAGACCATAACTTTGACCATGGTTTAACAGATGTTATTGGGTAATTATTATTTATTATTCATTAATAATAAAAGAGAATGAATTATTAATTGATTATATTAATACCTGTTTCTGGCCAGGCAGAATAGGATGGTGAATTGCATTCCTCTTCACAAATCTATTTTTTTAATAAAAATAATATATGTGTAGGTACATACAAGATAAACCAAACCCCACAAGATCATGAGCCTTGCAACCCCAGCCGCATTTTCCTGAAACAGGGTGGCATCGGCAAAACTGAACCAAGTTTTTACAGCATGGGGTCAGCTTCATATCAACCAGCAACCTATTAGTCAAGGAATATTAAATATCTATTAACTGCAAGTCTTATGAAGTTTTTTTTTTTTTTTATACCTTGAAGTAAATTTTGTGTAAGTCCACAGGGAAATACAGTAATAAGTAGGGATAAACATACAAACATATTATGTAGATACGTCATTTATTTGGTTTTTAATTTTTTTTTTCGCTTCCTATACTAAATTATTTAGTATAGACTTGTCTACTTACGTAGTACACATACAATCACTAGTACTATTCAGATAAAATATGAAAATCTCCGTATTTTCATTTTCATAGAAAACACAGACCTTGTCAAACTTATGTATGACCTTCCTACAGTTCAAGGTTACGACTAGTGAGTCGGACTCAGTTAAATCCTTCGAAGAAATAGATTTTAATATAAATATACTACAAAACGACTACATTATTTATTAAATGAATTCATATTTTAAGGCAGTCATACTTTTTCATCCAAACTAAGCTACACATGCAGTGCAACTTTTTTCCGTGTTCTGTCCGAAGGAGTCGCATGTGACGAGTGAGACCTATCTATTTTACAGGTAAGGGCGCCGGCCTTACGCCAACCACTAAAGTTGGATTCTTTTTAACGTTCCTTTAAAAATGGGTTTTCCGTTTTCACTGAAATTGTATTATTTTTTATGTAATGGTGATTGGTTCCCAAATAAGAGCTTTAGTTACATATTTAGGAGATCATGTTGATGAAAGCCAATTGACATCAGATACGATTTATTCAATCTCTTTATCCAATTTTCTTTTTTAGGGTTTTTCTTTCAATTTCCCTTAAAATCAAATTCATAAAACATTCGTAGAAAATATTGTTTTTTACAGTTTTAGAAACGTTGCTTCATCTTCAAACCCCGTAGTACGCTGCTAACATTCAGGAGATGAAAAAAACGTGAAAAACAAAGTAATAAAGACTCACTCACACAACCATAGAAGGCTAGACTCTTCTGCTTATACATATAAATAACTATAAATAGTATTCAATAAAAGCACAGACAATCAGGAGCGAACTTATCGCTAAAAGTTGTACAATTTTATAAAATTGAAGGCATCTTTCTAGAATTTAGATTAAATAAAAAAGATGTATCTCAATAAAGTAAGTTGCAAAAACATGTTAATATTTAAGATTCCTGTTTCATACACGCCCCCTAGCAGACATGTGAAAGTTCGCGATAAGCATGATGCATGTGTAATTATAAAATAAAAACCCAAATGTCAAATTAACATAAGGCCTGACACACGCATTGGTTAAGTGAACCAATTTTTTAAAAAATGCAATTCCAATGTCAATCCCATACCACCCAATTTCGGGCTGTCAATCCCATACCAACCTATTTCGGGCTGTCAATTCCATACCAACCTATTCCGGGTTGTCAATTCCATTCCAACCTATTTTGGGCTATCAATCCCATACCAACCTATTCCGGGTTGTCATTCCCATACCAACCTATTCCGGGTTGTCATTCCCATACCAACCTATTCCGGGTTGTCAATCACATACCAACCTATTTCGTCATGGAAATAAACCTAGTCAGATCTGATGAAGTAAACAAAGTTTTTTTTAATCCACTTAAATGACAGTTACCCAAGCAAATTAAATTAAATAAAACTTCTAAAAAATGGGATAGAATGTTATATAATTTCATTTCTGGAACCATATGTTCCCGGTTGCAAAAAAAATGATACACAAACAAGCTTTGAATTATGAGGAAGTTCGTTTCCTCTCGGAGTTTTCCGTTGATTTCCCCGACAGCCCCCTACAGAGCTAAACGCGCCGGGTCATTTGGAAGTCCTCTCTAGCTACGTAATGTCCTCTCTACATGCAGTATGCTGTATGTAGCATTGAGTTATAGTGTAGTGGAGTCGAAACTATTTTCACGCAAGTATCTGTTTCAATCACATCAACACAAATATCCGTTACTTAGAAAGAGAAGAATGATACTTCAAGTGTTGACACATTGTTAACAGGCAAAAGATACAGCTGTTAGGTTTTTTGCTGCATTGTTGAAATCACTACAATTTATTGTCCCGGTGCAATGAGGTCCGAACATTTTTGAAATCGGGACTTTTTTATCAGCGAACAAACGTCAGTCTTGTTGGAGACTGCCGTCTTTAGCAACTAATCAAATATTTGTATACCTTTTCCCTAGCAACCCGGCTGCGTGACAACACAATATTGTATATGTCAATTCATTTGCGGGCCTCATTATTATGGTAGGTGAATTTTAAAAAGAAAAACTGCATTATTATAAAACATAACGGCATGCAGTATTGAGTGTTGAAACAAAAGATAGAAAAAGCAAGAAAACATAGGGTTTCACATGATTATTAAGTATTCTTTTGAGAGCTCTGTGGATGACAGGTCCGGTTGAGAGGTAGAACTTATAGTGCGTATCAATGCTATAATCTAGTTTCTTCTCCACCAATATTTAACTCATTGGTAGGTAAGTATAAAATGTCCTCTCTACATACATTAGAGGACAACTAGTTCTCTTCCCAATCCAAGGGGTTCCATTTTTTCCCCTTTCACTATCATAGTAATTTGAAATGTACTGAGTAGGACCTACGCCAATCTAGTTAGTATTATACTGTTGGTAATAGCGTAATTCAGGGGACATCAATTTCTTCAAACATACATATCTTTTAATTCAGAAAAAAAAACATATTGTATTACATAATAAAGTGTGAACAAATAAGTATGAAAACAGTGCCATTGCACCAGAGGTAAATTTGATGAAAAAATCATGTGTGATAAAAATAATCTGCTGATTATTTGATTCGGTTATTTTTTAATTGGTTAAAAGATACTCGTACAATCAGACAAAATATCTGGTTTTGTATTTGTTTTACATTTTAACTACATAATATGGTAACGTTTATGTTGTCATCCGTGTATCAAAAAAAAAGGTAGACGTTTGTGTCTTTATTTATTTATTTTGGCATTCATTTATTTCACATATAACTTCATTGAAAAATCTATCCTGCTCCAGAAAAAAAATAGTTTCATATCCTAGTGCTAGAGAACAGACTAGAATCCAATTGGGCTCATCTAGATCCTTCACTTGAAATAATGCTCCATTCATATGTGCTAGTACTCTCAGCAGCTAAAATTATTTCTTACGAACATCTACCAAATATTTATTAACAATATTTAGTGCACACAACGGCATTCCCAAATACACTTTAGCATTTTCTCAACCACTACAGACGTAAAACCCGTTCATTTATTCCTCATTTTTTCTCCTGTTGCCCATCTTGTTCATGGGCTCTTCCTACTCTCTTTTTCGAGTCACCTAGCTTTTTTGATCGAGCATTTCTTTGATGGTTTCAATTTATTCACATACCTTTTAAACAATACTCGTATCTATGATGATGATGATGGATGATTTATTTTTTGTGGCACCATTTCATGGTCCAGGACCATCTCAAGGACGCCATGGGTTCTAGAAAAAAGCGATGTCCTCAGTCTTTTTCTGAAGGTGGTGGTAGGTTGATTCGTACGAACACTGACGGGCAAATTTCTTGGCTATGCTTGCATGTTTTGCGACCCGTTTTAGAAGATACCTTTTACACCCCTGTCTTCTTATGTGTAATAAACTTGTTATTTCGACGGGTTAACCAAGGTCAAAAATAATTATCGAATTATATCTCTCTTTGCTATTCAACGGATTATTTTACGATTTCGCCAAAAAGACATAAAACCTGAATACCTAAATTACTATTATTATTAATTACTGTTGTGATGATTTGACCTCTGAACTAGTTTTTTTTTAACATTTTTTATGAAAAGTCGTTTGAGTTCCCCTTTCTCAAAAATATAAATCGAATTTCTTTATACCAACCACAAATTTATGAGGAGTAAACATTCCATAGAGATAAAAGTAGGCAACATAGATAAAAAAAAATGCCATAAACGCAAAAGCAACTAAGGTCTAAGCTACATATTTTATAATGTAACTTCTTGTCGGGTTGTCTCCGTGAGAGTGGCGAGTGGAACCTTTGCGTGAGCAATTGCCCTGCTCCGGAAGGGGCAGGTTCTCATTTCTTAAAGGCGGAGTACAAATTGTCAACATTTTGCTTTTTGACTTGAAATAAAAGCATAATCAGCAAATCAGCATCTAACTAGCATCCTTCAAACATACGATAAATTAAGTAAACAATAAAATAAAAAATGAAAAAGACACAAATTTATATTTTTATACACCAAGTCCTTCATAAGTTTTGACGACCCAAAATATTTCACAATCACCAAATCCCTTTTCAGATGCTGCATTATAATGTGTCGCTGAAGAGAGAAGAAAAAACTTCTTGATGAGTCTGTACACCGAATATATAAAACATTTACGTAAACTCCCTTCGATAGCGAATCGCAATCGAAATATAAAAAATGTGGGGAAAATAGGATAGCACCCCTAGTAAGTGATTTACTTTTCATATATATTTCCACTAACGTGATCGAGGGCATTTTATTTAAATGTTTTATACTTGGGGTACTGAACAGCGTGCTTGAATTGAAGACATAATAGATTCAAAACACCCAACTTTTCTTATTTCTAATCACATTTCTATTGTCCACCATTCTGCCTGTGGCGCTACACATTTTAATCAAACCCCTCCAACAGGGTGGGACTGGGGTGGCGCGTTATCCCCGGCGAACAATCGGATCTGCTTAACATTACAAAAGAGCAGACAATGTGTCTGTGGCTGCCACTTAAAGGGAGAATAGACAGTCATTGACATGACAAATGAATGAAAGATTCAAAAAGGCACTAAGTACCATAGTAACCAAACTGAGAAAAGTGGAAAGAAACACAACTAAGCTACATTTATATAGTGACTTCTTAATACGTTGTCTCCAAACGAACCACAGGTGGGTGTAAAACCTCCACATGCGATTATTTTTACAGGTAAAGAGGCCGGCCTTACGCCAAAAACTTCATATAAAGTGGGGGTTTTCCCAACTCCCGTGGGGGCTGGTTCTAGTTTCTCGTAAAAGCTGAGTGAACCTGGCTAGTATTTTATTAAAAGAAATGAGCAACAGCCCCTTCGGGAGATAGGAAACCCCCATTTTACTGAAATGGTTATCATAAGGCCGGCCCTTTGTCCGTTAAAATAAATAGGTTCACTCGACACATGCTACCGCTTCGGGAGAACGCGGCAAGAAGTTGCACTAATCTATAGCTTAGTTGCGTGAGGAATTTACGCAATTTTATTATACTAGGAGTACTATAGTGCCACTGTCCCAAGTGTACCTTTATTATTTTTTACATTATGCGTGGTCAGTCTCATACAAATTAGTTCAAAAAACGCATTAAATAGTCAAAATTATTTGGGGGTGGAATGTTGATAAGTGTTTATAAATTATCCTCGTGTTAGACGCTTGTTAGGTTATCGAATTATGGTAATTTCAAAATGAGAGTTGCGTCTTTAGTGCTCCCCTAAACAAATACTCGTGTACCAGGTGTTTTGTGACCGTGTATCAGGTATCTAGTATATATGGATGTATTTATATTTTTTTTTATATACGTACTTGTACTATAAAAGACACAGAGTATTGTGCGATAATCTATAATCTAAGTTGCAAGTATAAATTTTTATTTAAACCTCACATTCAATGCATGCCCACAAGCAGGCACATTAAGTTCGCGTTTACACATAATACATGTGTATAAGTATACAAAATAAACAAAATCTCACACGAACATAACATTTGGAACACATGCCGCCATTCACTGAAACGGGGTGGCATTAGCAAAAGTGAACGAAGTTTTTAGACTCATACTGTTAAATATGGTTCACTTTTCTAAGGTCACTCCTGTTTCAGCTAGCTTTGCAAAGCGTACAGGATGTTCATTTGAGTTGGGCGACATGTGTAAGCGCGAACTTGAACGTGTCAGCTTGTGGACATGCATTTAATATGAATTGTAAATATAATGTATATTTGTAACTTAGATTAAAGATCACTAATTTATACCAAAAATCTATGGAAACTAAAGCGCCTTCGCACTGTAGGAGATTTTTAAGTTTCTATACGTTTTTGGTAAAACGCTATGGTTGAGTTTAAACGTATTTTGTACACTTGGGGTCCTGTAGAGGAGAACTGAAGTAGGGGAGATTTCTTATTTGATAGTGGTATGAAAAGTTTAAGACGCAGTTAAGCTGTGGGGGGAGTTCTGAGAGGGTGGACTCTAGTAGCACGCTTGTTAAAATAGATTGATCAGAGAAGACATTCATTATAATAATAATAATAAAATCTTTATTCCAGCCCGGTCACGCGGAGGGTGCAATACGTGACTGGTCATATAAAAAATAAATACATTGATCGAAAACTATAAACAAGCCTGGCTCAAAACTTTAGAACAAATAAAAAACTGTTTAATTTATTTATGTACCTACGCATTACTACTGAATGGAAGAAGCTTTTATGTTCATCAATAGAAAATGTCAAAAAACAACTTCAATTATTTTGTTCTAAAGTTTAAAAAAAGCTACTGCTTCACAGTACGTAAAAGAATTTAGAGAAAACCATTCGTAAGTAACTAGATTAGTAAGCAAACAGAAAATGTACAGCCAGCACAAAGCTAAAATACAATAAGGTAGGAATAATTTTGAATTTGGAATTGTTTTCTCGGCGACCATAAATGTCAGTCTTGTATGGGACTGCGGTCCTTATGAACAAATAACAAAATATTTGTATGCCTTTTCCCTGCACAATATTGTCTATGTCAATTCATGTGCGGATCGGAAAAAATAGGAGCAATGTCGTTGATAAATCCTTTATTCATTACACATATAATCATATGATATATCAACTTTACCAGACATTGTTTTTTTATGATTATTCGGCTTTGTTCATTTGACAGATTTGAGCGAAAACTAGATATATACGTAAGTGTAAAAAAAAAATTGAATGGCAAAGTTGGCTTTAACCTGATTTAAATTATAAAAAGGTTTAAAAACCACTATGAAAATACCAATAAATTACATAAAAAGAATCAACATAAGTGTTCGTGTTACTAGTGAATCTCTGTTCAGAATGTGTCCAGTCTAGGTGGCGATTGTCTCGCTACATTAACAACCCTTGCCCCGCCGCGGCGGCTGTCTGGCGCTGCGGCCATTTTAAATTGAATCTTTCCCAGCTCTCCCCCCGACCGTGCTCACAGATTACAATCGCAAACGTGATAATAATATTCGACGAGGGCGGTTGAAGACATATCATTTTACGCTTGAAATGTCAATATGGTTAAGACGAAAAATTCAAGCTAATTTTCATTAATTTTATTTGATTATAGAAATTTTAGTAAAATATTTTTTTTAATGTGCTACACATTTTTCTCGTATGATCTTGAAAAAGGTATGAAAACTAAATCACTCACTAGGTATGCTGTGGCATCTTCGATACATTTTTTTCGCGGTGTTTTATTCTAGGGTAAAATACAAACTTTTGAGAACCTTTAGTACTACTAGCCGACAGTTTTATTTTTCAGTTTCTTCTTTTTATTTCTTGAAAATCACTTTTAGCGAATATCGGCAAACAGCACTGCTACTTTTGCTTAGATGGTGATGATCTTAATAGGGATTTTTTACTTCCGTTAAATCTTTGTCGGGAATTATTCTGTAAAGTCATTTGTAATATAACTGAAACCACAAGCCTTTATAGGGACGTACGTCGTACACCCCATTTCATTGGTGTGTAGGCAGAATTTTGGAATTATAAAGTTTTCTCAAGAGCTGACATTAATTTATCTCAAAACACAGTTCAAATGCACAATTAATACCTATTTTGTAGTTTACAGATCTTCTGAAAAACAAAATCACTTCAAATCAATTAATTATAACCTATTCTAGAATCTTTATTTTGTAACAAACTATGTACGGCACCTATTTGCCTTTACCGAGGTTTCGCTACTGCCCCTAATTATGCATATGCTTTTTTTATGGGGGTTGAAAAGCACGTGGTTCTCCACGTGCTATAAAACCAAAAGACCACCCCCGTTGTAAAATAGGGGAGGCAAAATCACGCACGCCATGATGATATCAATTTAAGCACTAAAAAGGTATCCGATTAAAAAAGCGCTACATTTCATATCATTTTTGTAATCTCAAAATGATCGTGACTTGATTAGGGTAATTTAATCTTTAAACCAATCAATTTTAAGCAAATTTTTTCACCCTAATTTTTGCAAAATTTACTCACTTAATCTTTTGCGTTGAAAATGTTATTTTTTTTAAACTCTTTAACATCGATCAACATAAAAGGTATAAGAGTTTTAGGCTTACACGGCCGGCTGATGATGCTGGAGTGATGTTTTCCGGGATCTGTTGCCGTGGTCTGTGGGAGCTGGAGCTTCCGGACAGTTCATCACAGTTCTCATCAAGATCTTCATCATCTTTATACTTCACGCTGAAGAAGCCCATCGTAGAAATGGGCGAAACGTCCGGAAGCTCCAGCTCCCACAGACCACGGCAACAGATCCCGGAAAACATCACTCCAGCATAAAAGGTATAGATGGAGCATCAGATCCCATTTATTTATTTAATCAATTATTAAGTCATTATTTGCCATAATTGAATTTTTAATTAATAATTAGCCGATTGTGTCCGATCAGCCTAGGATTTGAACCAGGTCTTGGTCAAACATTTGCTGAGTCACATCATCTTAGTCCGCTCGGCCATAACACCGATTTGAAAGACATATATATTATGAAAACATAAGTTGAATATAGAGATTTGTATCATTTTGATTTGAAGGGTTGATTTAAATAAGCCAATAATAGCAGAATATTCAAGAATTATACACCAAGTAAGAACCCACTTTCATTCAATATTTCAAGGCTAAGAACTTAAATAAAACTCCTTATCCTTGAAAATAACATTTAACGTTGTAAAAACTTCTTCAATCAATGGGAATTGTATTAGAGATATTTATAATATGAAATAATTATCACACCCTGTTAACGACAATTTGTACCAAAATGCATGGCGGAAATAAAATCGTCTCGTGGGCTGCAAAAACAAGTTACTCTGATGATTTTGTTCAAATATCTGATTAATATTAGTGTTAGTTAACTCCTTAACGTTGTCCTCTTGATACATCGTGCCTTTTTAAGAAAAAACACCGTGTCCGGTTCGAAGGACCATTTGCAAAGCTTCTAACTTCCAAGCGGAAAGCTCAAATCCCCTATTGATATATTCTTCTGTTGATTCTTCTAGCCCAGATTATAGTGCCGGTAAGTTTAACTCAACCTGCATTGAAAATAAGAACCCAATCTTTTTTTTGGCCGAAAAAATCATTATACTTGATTGTATTACAGGTGAGGCATTTAACTCAAAGATTCCAACACTAATTTCTGCAAAATGATTCATTCATTGGACTCGACATTCCGCGCATGCCCGCGAAACCAAGTCTGCCAACTTGCCAAAAAAAATCCGTAGGTAATTTACGCTATTTTTTTTTATCTAATCTGGCAACATTAAGTGGATGGAATTTTAACCCTTTATTACACATTAGTGCATTGGAATCTTAACCCTTCCAATGATGAGATTAATGGGGCTTTTTTATATTTATTATTATTTAAAGAGGCGTGTCAAACAGGTTATGACCGAAGTCAATATCGATAAGCTTATGTTTTTTAATTGGTTTATCTTTAGTTCAGTTGGTAGAGTTTTGGCATTCTGAATGAGAAGATGGGTTCAATTCCGTAGACGTCAGATACGAGTATGATTTTAGATTCTAAACATATTTTTGTACCAAAAAAGTAACGTAACGTTATTCAGGTTCTTAATTTCTCAAGAAAAATATACTTGCAAAATATTTTTTGTTTTTGTTTTTTTTTAAGATTTATTTTAGACTAGCTGTCCCGGCAGATTTTATCCTGCCTTTATTTTTATAAATGAGATACAATATACAAAGCCTTATATACAAAGCGTTGAAGAAGGGTCGAGAGTTCACCATAGCGTTTCTGGACTCTTCAATACACCTCTACACCAACAAGCCCGAGGATGTATCAGATGATTCCAGACACTCACACATTCTGACATTTGCCTCAATGACCATGATTATTATTTCAACTACTAAAATATGTGTACACAAAATAGGACCCAAACGTCAAATTAACATAGACATTATAACTCTGACCGACTTTCTCCATAACAGGGATGAGATTGGCAAATGTAAACCAATTTTTACAGCATGGGGGGTCACCAACCATACTTTTAAATATCCTCAAATATAAATACAACTAAGTACGTATTTCTAAAACGCAAAGATTTGGAGTAGGGTAACCCGCCGACAAAGCTCAAAAAATAAATAAATTATTTTCACATTTTTAATTATCGAATTCCTCACTTCTTGGGCCAAAGAGCATTCCAGACTCCCAGCTCTGATATTATGAGATTTCTGGGGTCTGATCTTGTGTATCGGCTCGTCCCTACTTTGTCTTGTTTTATTTGTGTTTTATTGTGTGGAGATCACGCCCCTGATAGGACCCGGCTAGTGGGATTGTCGATTAGACAGAAAGATCTCGAAGCTGATAGTGGCTAAATTCGAGACACAGGCCTGAATCCGGCAAACTGATAATACTTTTTTTTTAATATTTGGTACGACAAATAATTTGCGATTGATTTATCACAATTCCAAGCAAATGGAGTCAGTACGTTTTTAGAACGAATTTTCCAAATTAAAATCTACATGTGTCTGTTTGTGGGCATGAATTTAATATGAATGTTAAATGTTAACATATCTTTGCAACTTAGATTATAGAGATTTGTTTTCAAAAATATGAAAGCTCGATGGAAATCGGTCGAGCGGTCAAGTAAGAAACTCGTGTCTACATATTAAATTTTATATTTTAAGGATCCATTTTTTCAAAGTGTGTACATTTTTATTTCAAAGAGATTTAAAGAAAAACTTGTTATTCTTAACTCGTTACACTGTTTATTTTCACCATTTTTTCTTATTAAAAAAAATACAAACGTTTTCGATCCTGAGACCATCATTAGGCATCTATTTATTTTTAATATTTGTTGTTTACTTATTGAAAGTCCGCCCCTGCGTGAGAGCCTGGCAATAAGGCATGGTGTTGTTCCTGGTGTGGACATGGTCGCTTTGATTTCCAGACCGTGTGAGCGCAGGCGCCACCCTCAGCGCCAACAGGGAAACAACAACAGCCACAGCGTGAGACCATAACAGGCACACCCCGTGACAACCATTACTCAGCTGATATTAGTCGAGGAACTCGGATACTGTATCAGATACTAATTACTATTTAATCTAAGCTGCTGAGATATATCTAATCTAATCTAATCTAAATTGCAAAGATATGTTACATTGGAGATTCACATTATATGCATTCTCACAAGCAGACACGTACAAGTTCGCGCTTGCACATGCCCCATGCGAACCTACAACATAAAAGCCGAGACTCTCCCACCTGGCAACCAGCTACCATACAATACCTGGAGATCCCTGGAGAGAAGGGGCAGGGCAAACCTTCAGAGGTGGGGCCTGCTGGACCGTGGACAGGACACCCTGTGCGACTGCGGGGATGTCCAGGACTCGGCGCATATGTTGGTGTGCCCCTTAATTGGTGAAAGATGCACACTGACGGACCTGTTTCACGGAAACGACAATGCGGTGGCTGCCGCTAGTCACTGGAGATACTGAGCATAGGTGGTTCTGGACACGTTAAGTAAGTACATAAAAACCAAATCTCAAATGGACATACACCCTGCAACTCTTGCCGTCCTTCCCTGAAACAGGGGTGACATTGGCAAAGTGAACCATTTTTACAGCATGGGTGGTCAGCCGCATACCAACCTATAAGTCAAGGAACATACACCACAAATTACATTTTTTTAAATCTATAAATAACAACACGTATCTATGTAGATATATCGCCACCTTAAAGGTAAAACTGAATAAGTGCTGATTCACTGATTTGAGAAATCGTAGATGTAACATTGTACTGGGGGTAACTTCTAATAAAAAGTGAACTCATAATCATGACAAACTCCTTAACTTCATGATTTGCACACTTTTGTAGGGTTTTCTCTCGTAGAAAATAGGAAAAACTCTCCAACCGCCCTTTCCTGAACAGGAGCGGCAAGAGTTGCAAGATTTATTTTCATTATTATTAAGTCATTTATTTTGTGATTTTCTAGATCAGTTTTGTTGTATACACATACAGTTGTATTTTTATCAGTAATTTTGATGATTTTTTGCAACTTAAATGATAGATATTTTAAAAAACAACAACAAAACCTACCTTTCATTTGAACGCTCATTTAAAATCTGCAAAACCATACAGTGCATTGTTTAATATGAAATGCAGAATTTTACGAGAAACTTTACAGTTTTTTTTTGCATTAAATTTCAAGATGCAATGACCGCTCAACGCTCTCCACATCGGCATGAACTGTCTGTGTGATGCGGTGCACTTTGCATGTTGCCTGCAGTCTGAGTTCATGGGAAGCCGAATATTATTTCAAGTGCATTCTCCGTATAACTGGAATGGAGACTCGCTGTTCACTTCCGTACTAAAAAGATGAGCAGCAATTAAAATAATGTAACGTTATTGGGATTTTTACAAATTAAATGCACTTGTATTATTTGTTTATTAAATGTGAAGAGGAATGCTAATCACCAAACTATTTAGTCCGACAGAAATCGAACCAGCGTTATTTTATTTCTAATATGCTAGTCAAGATTAACATCATGATAACTGGTTCGAGTCCCATCAGGCTCATTGCCGATTACTTTGACGCTGGTCCAAGAAATGTCATTGAGTAATTATCAATTGATAGTGTTAAGACATGTTTCTGGCCATGTAGAAATGGGTTGGAGAGCTGCACTTCTCTTCACGATTTTCTTTTGAACAATTGTATTGATAAAGCAATGCCGGCAAGGCTTACTCAGCTACAATAAGAAAAGAATTGACAGAGGCTTACGTCCAGGAGCGAGCGACGTAAAGATGGATAAAGAAGTAGGTGCCTGTCATAATCCGCTTTCTACAAAAACCCATTCGCTTCATTTAGCGAGGATTATGCAAAAAAAAAAGTGTACACCTTTTAGTGACAGGGTAATTATTATCTTCTTTCTTTTGTAGATTGCTTTGCCGCCATATTGGAGGGCAATTTGCCGAGATAATCCGGAGGATGGACCACACAAAACGTCGCCATTGTTGGCGGGTGTGTCGTGTGAAAACAATGAAACAAAATATTATAATGCCGGACTAATAGCTCGCTGTGTTAAATGCACTTAATGTTGTGATGGGGCGTCCACACGCTTGCCAACCATTCACAAGTCAAGCGCACAGTGTGTCGTCTAGAACATGCTAGCTGGACAAAATGAGTCCATTAGACAAAATTTTATCCAGCTAGCATGTTCTAGACGACACACTGTGCGCTTGACTTGTGAATGGTTGGCAAGCGTGTGGACGCCCCATGAGAGGGGAAAGTTCCTCGAACCTGACAAATATATTTTATATTTTGTAAAGTTTATTTTGTAAGTTTGAATAAGATATGTACGATGGGAATGATACATGTAAGAAGTATGACAGGAAAACGTTTGAAATGACCACGTACTTTAACATTTTGGTTTAAGAAATTTTATGCTCTTCGTATAAGAGTGCCACTAATGGAAAAGTCAAGTGTTTTTATTGATAAATATAATTTATCTAAATTTTAAAGTGAAGCAAAATTTAGTTACTTAAAAAATGTCGCCTTACAATTATTCAAATAAACATGATTATTTGCATTTCTTGTTTCTTTATTTTGGAAATGTTTTTTTTTTTAACTTCCTACTCATAATTTATTTATAAACATGTTGAACTTCTACTGTGATATCCCCTCCGCCATAATCGTTTGTTCTCCAAAACTTTAAAAATTGAAGGTTCCAAAAAGCGTGTGGGGTCTTTCGATTGTCGGCCCAATGCTCTGATCACACCTCCTCGTCTCCATACAAATACACACGTCCAGCACCACATTTCTGTACGACACAATGCTTTTGTCTTCAGGACCAGTACCTAAAGAAAAGCACACGTTTAAGCTCAACTATAGCACTTACCATAAAATGTGTAGAAACTGCAACGCGTATAGGTGCTCTGTTTTAGTTTCCGTGCATTTTTGCTAAACGCTATGCTTGAGTTTAAGCGATAAGTTGTATTCTTGAAGTACAGACCCGCAAGGACTTGTCATGAGTTTTTTCCCAACAACCCGTTCATTGTCAGGATTATTTTCGGAATTTGAAAGCAAAGAAAACATGAAACTGCTTTGAGACGATGGGGATAATATTGCCTTTGAATTATTTGACTTGAATTCTATCGCATGTGCCGACTTTTCTGTTTGTTTAAATTTACAGGCTTCAAGTTTTGTAACGGTGAATATGATTGACGTATTTTTTTCGTTATTTATTTTTGATTTTCTGCTTCATCTACATGTTTTCAAAAAGAAATAGCTTAGGCCTTAGGGTGTTGCGGTACTCATAACATTTCTCAAAAAACATACATGATAACTTAAAGAATAAAAACGTATTTTTTTTATAATTGTACTTACTTTGGGTCTTTTTAAACATTCATTATCTTGCCGCAAAACCAAGTCAGTATTATTTTGTTAAAAAAATTTTTTTTACTGATGACAAAAAAAAATTAACCGATCGCTGTTTTTTTTTCATTCTTTTTTAGTCTTTCAAAACCGGTTGTAAACCAAGCTTCTTCTTATGTGGCAATGTTTTAACCTTCCTCAATAAAAGTTATACTTGAGTCTTCTTCTTCTGTTTCAAACCTAGGATTGGTTTGCAGTAATGTTCATCTATCTTTTTCGCCATTCGTCCCTATCCAAGGCAATCCTTTTGAGCTCCTCGTAGGAAGAACAACTACACATATCTGCCTATATATTCACTGTTTGTTACATTGATCATCACCTCTATTATGGTATGGAGCTTTTGTAGACTTAGGACGTAATAAATTCATTAATTCAATTCCGGATGCAAACTCATTTCTTTCGTAGGCCAGGTGAAAAGTACATATTATGAAATCCGATAAAGTTATCATTTACTTTTAAAAAGTCATTCCTGGCATTGAAAATGGCGTACAATTAATTAATAATTTTATGTTAAAAACATTCGTTGGATCTCAAACCTCTCTCTGTGATATGCCTGTTGACCAGGTGTTTATACCATACAATAAAAATTCACAGGTAAGGTCCTTAGGGACACAACAATGCCCTTCTCGGAGCTCTGTCCCACAAGTATACAACTTTACGACTTAGCGTTTCCTAAAATATTAACGTAATTTCATCAGCGTCTCTACTGAGTGTTTAAGTTTCCCTATATTTTGGTTAAACGCTGTTTTTGAGTTTATCCGTAATGGTTTTTCCTTGGCTGTCCACCCCCCATTGACGTTTCAATACTAATTATGTGACAGACTCTGGGATCTATCTGTCATTTAAACACCATTATTACACGCACATTAACTCATGATTTATCCGTACAGAAAACGCCGATTATGTCTATTTAGGTGGTCAAAACCCTGTACGCTGTACCAACACGTTGATGGGGTCCAGTCTAATGAAAATATACAAAAACGTATTTTTATTTCTCGTGCGTGTAATTTTAACTTTACTTATTTTAATTTTTAACGTAGATCCTCTTGCAAACCGTACTTTATACCGATTGATCAATTTAAAAGACATGGATGGCGTACGCTTGTTTCTTCCCATGACAACAAACTTGTCATCAACACACAAATAATACTGCGACATTACATATCAAAGTCATACATCAAAAAGAGACATAAGCATGAAGGTTGCCCGGAAACTGATTATAGCAAGACCTCGTTGTATAAAGATGATGCCCTAGGGCGCAGTCTTTTTTGGCACACAAAACAGCTCTGATGCTCCACCTATATATTTTATGTTGATCGATGTTTCATGTTATTGTACTTTTGTAGCCATAAATACTTTCTCAGCTTACGTTTTTTCAAACAAAATAATAGACATTCTCCGATGTAATATTGTCGTTAAGAATGCAGACAAATTAGCTTTACCCCGAGTATATTTATTTTAATTTTAACACAATCATAGCGTTTTACAAAAAAATGCGTGGAAACAAAAACGCTTAATGAAGGCGCTGTTTTACTTTCTATTATTTTTTTAGGAAACGTTGTGGTTGAGTGTGAAAGGAGAGTTTTTTACTTGCGGTAAAGAAATACTTTTATCGCCAAAACTCCCACGGCGTAAAAGATAACGTATATATAATTAACAAGAAAATTATTAAATTTGTTAACGAACTCGAGTCGCCCGCCATACCAACGACCATATGAATGACCGTGTTATTCATACTTTGTTTTATTCTCTAAGTATACGAGTTTTTTTCTTACTTTGTCAATGCATATACAGTAGAACCTCAATTATCCGAGTCCGTTTTAACTGAGATTGCAATTCAATAAGTTCTAATGATTATTAATGATTATTACGACCAAGATCGCAGAGGGCTTGTAAAGTGTGATTCACACAAAAACAGCGCTCATCAAATAATTCATTTCGCACGCTTAATAATAAAGAGCAATAAAATTTGGAAAATCGAGATTTTGTAATAAAACGCAAGAACAATGCGAGAAGAATAGGTAGAATGCGACAGCCGTTCAATTTGGACGAATATAACCGAGATAAAACATCTGTCGCCTTTTTCATCCCATACAAGTTGTACCGGTTGTCTGAACTTCAAACGTGATTTCCCAACATTCTTGTTTTTTGAGTTATTGCTCTTTATTATTAAACGTGTGATTTATCTCCTGATGACGTTGGATTCAGCTCCAACGACACATTGAGAAACCGTTTTCCACTTCACGTCTCATGAAGTCCATATTTAAGAAATCAATGTTAATAAAGCAAAAATAAAAAGCAAAGTTATTACTTCACGAGTTGAGATGAATGTCTCGAGCGCCTCGACGTATCAACATGTCATTTGAAGCTGATTTCAAACTTGTCTTTGAAAAGCACTAAAAGCTACCTCTATCTTACACAGAGTAAATAGCCTGTTTAAATTTAACATCCACCATTAAAAACGTAACAATTTCTTCTGCCAATTAGCGAAAAACAAACCGAATAAACATATCAAGAAACGGGGCTAGGCCGGTTTTTTGTTTTTGGCATCATTGTTTTTCGCACGCCATGTAGATAAAATGAAGCCATAATAAAAACGTAGCCATGTTTTTTTTTTAACTGGTACAGTACTGAATCATTACCTGTAACTGTAAGAACTCTGTTTTAATGCCGCTAGAGGTGGCCAGAATCACTATTTACCTTTTTATATTTCTATCTCTGCATACCAATCTCAACTCATAAACATAATAATATTCATCATTTTGTTAATGCTATTCACAATGCTAAGTTAACACTCTGAAAGCGCTCAAGGTATAAAACTCAACTCGTGAAAAAAAGCTTTGTTTTTATTTTTCACTCTTTTACATCATCCCATTCTTTGATAATTTCATCAATCTAATAATCAAGCTATACTTTTCTCGTAACTTCGTAAACGACTATTAAATTAAGCTGTAAAAATAATGTAGTCGATTTTTCGTTCTATAATGCAACTTCATGTCGCGTGGTCACCAAAGGATATGCATGTGGCTAGTAGGACCTATTTATTTTTACAGATAAGCCTTACGCCAAACTTTTTCATCTGAAGTGTAAGTTTCCCTGCTCTTGTAGGGGCTAGCTCTCATAACACGTGAAGATGGGCTAAACTTTGCTGGTATTTTGATTTTGGTTTTGAAATAAACACCGTAACAGGAAATTATTTTGACACCCTTGGTGCGGATAGAACCCTAGTTCTCTGGCATGGAACGCGAGCGCTCTACCAACTGAGCGACCGACCGGACATAAATTAAATCCTGCCAAATGCAATTAGTGACCAGACTAGAAATCATTCGTAGGAGCTAGATCGTTCGCAGCACAGGTTGACCCTCGAATTTCATCGTCAAACTGAAAAAAAAAATACACACCAATTATTCAATACAATCTCTCTATAAACAAATTTCAAAAGTCATAAATCAAAGTAGACCATATTATCCCTATGACCTCTATTTTCAGTCTACAAACAAGTACAAAAGAAATAATGGTTTGTGGGCTTTCTGTACATTTACTAGGGCGGCGGTGCTTTGACAGACCCCGAGGGTTTTCAAAATATTATACTCCTAACAGACCCCTGTCAAAGAACGTATTTGCGGTGTTTTTTGCCCTAATATTCGACCAAAACTTTTTACTTTTAAAATCCAAGCATAGCGTTTATCGAAAAATGTATAAAATCTGAAACTACGCATCTAGTGAGCGTTGAGATTTTCATTATATTTTGAAATGTTAAGTTTTAACGTAAGAGTAGAATACTTCGATATAGTAAATTGGTGACGATACCATACGAGGTTTTACAAAGAAAATAATGCCAACTTGTGTGTGTTTTGTATACATGAGAAGAGAGCTGAGGTGAATGGAAGTAAGTCACACATTTTTTAAAAGAAAAATGCTCTGAAATGGTTTTTGTAAGATTCCTTGAATGTGTGGTATATGTGCATATACACTTAACGCAATGCAACTAATCTGCACATATAGTGCGACACGTCTTTGGCATAACGTTGGCGTGTCGAACTAATTTATTTTCCCAGGTAAGGGAGACGGCCTTTTTTCGCTTGAAGGGGGGATTTCCCTGCTTTCAAGAGGTCTGGTTCTCATTTTTTGTGAAGCTCAGAAAAACTTGCCGGTATTTCACTTTTGGATTTGAAATAAACACAAAAACGAGATATCATTTATGGCACCCTTAGTGAGGTCCTAACCTAGCCATGTGGCACGGAACGCAAGCATTTCAATAACTGGGCTTACACCTGAGTGTCACTTTGTAATCTAATGTATACATATATTTTATATTCATTCCGGTTTTTTTACAAATACGTTTTGGTACCTTTTACCTGTACAGCGCTGCAACCTTACATTAACATGTCTTCCCATAGCTTGGCTTATTCTTCATATTAAGTACAAAGTCTTACATTTAACCTCAACTTTACAGTTTTTCCACAAATGCATGGAATCCTAAACACTCACTAGAGGCGATGTTTTAAATTACATTATTTTATGTGTAACGCTATGGTAGAGTTTGGGCGTGATGTTTTACACTTGGGTTTGTTTGACATCTGTGTGAAAGTGCTGATGAAGGAAGGCGGGAGTTTCTGGGAAGATGGCGGCGAGGAATGCCGGGATTTATTGCAATCCATTTAGCACGTTCACGAATTATTGAGAAAGACACCTGTGGCAAAGGGCGTAACCAAATATTCACATTATAGAAAAAAAAACACCAGCGTAATCGAAATAGGTACCTTGAAAGAAGCACATTTATAATTACATCTGAGGTAAGTCTATAATCTAACTTTGCAAACATATCAGTATAGACATTCAGGGCTCATGTTCAATGCACGCCCTCAAGCAGACACGTGTAAGTTTACTCATACACATGCTGCATATGCTTTTACAAAATAAACCAAACGTCACATGAACATAAACCTTACAACCCCTGCCGCCTTTCCCTCAAACCGGGATGGCATTGGCTAAAGTGAAACAAAATTTTACAGCATTGGAGGTCAGCCTCATATCAACGTCAAGGTCCTATTAGTCCGGAGTCCCAATACCCCGATCCCAATAATCTCAACCTGAAGGTCAATCTATTAGCCAATGTGAGGTTTGTTTTATTTTGTAAGTACACATGCGGCATGTGTAAGTGCGAACTTACACGTGTCTGCTTGTGGGCATCCATTAAATATGAAGATTAAAGTCAATATATATATATTTGCCACTTAAATTATAGATTCAATCTATCCATGCACGTCGACCACGATTCTCTGGTGGTAGGTATTGCTCGGGAAACGTTCTACCAATGGATCAAACGATGCGATGGATCACTGTGAACAAATCTTTCAAGAAGACAAACATGTCAATCTTGCATCGCGATGTTCCTATAGGATTTCACTCAGTTGGCATGCGAGTCTTACCACTCATATCTGGAATGATGATGATTTCTGTATAGTGCCATTTAAGTGATATAGTCACTCCAAGGACGCTTGTGCAAATGATGCAAGAAATTTGCTTGTCTTCAGTGCATTTCGGAACTTCCCATGGCCATCTATCTTTTTCATATGATGAGGCAGGTAGTTCCAAGCCAGAGTACCAGCATCTGGAAATGCAATCGTTACAAACACTGTGTTAACTCTTCTTAACGGTTCTTCAATCCGTGCTTTGGCTCCGGTTTCTGCTGAGCGTAGTGTTAGGCTTTTCTTGCCGAGGGCGAAGGGCTTGATTAGATTAGCCAAGTGTTTGTGTGTGTTTTCTAAATAGAGCTTAGTGGACCATCGTGCACACTTAAATCTCTGGGACACGGAGCTAGTGAAGCTTCTGGATAAGAGGAGATTCCATGAAATCCGGTAGGTTAGATAATTTCATTATGTACAATTACCTGGTTGTTGTCAGGACATGCCTTGCCAATTTTTCGTCACATTTAACAAGCAGCGAGTCGCACACAATGGGTCCTTTGAGGTATGCGGCCCGCAGTACTGTCCGTGTCCAGGTAACAGAATGCACACAAATGCAAACAGAGATTATTTATGAGATCATGAGTGTATTGCGAAACACACCCTGCTTACGAAATTGCTTACGAAATAAAAGACCAAAACTTAAATTTTGTGTGTGTAGTTTTGTCATCTCACTATGGATGGATAGAACATTCCTGGATTGTATTAATTTATTTTCTTCCTTGCACATCTTTCATCTTTTTCATAATCATGATTCCCCCGGTTTCTTGTTCATTTTCTACTACGATTGGTTCATTTCCAGCTATGCCCATTTATTTTCAAAATCTACAATGTGTATTATAAAATAATTTATTTAAAAAAGTGCAAAATATCGTTCTTCAGTTATAAAGGTTTTTATTTTTTTATTTCCTAAGTATGTTCAAAAAATATTTTAATAGAGACAAATATAAAATTGAAGAAATACATTTTTTGCGTACATTGTTTTTGCACCTCACCAAAAATAAATTAAACTCTTCTTTGCATTGCTTTGCTTCTTTCTAAAGTATTGCCCATTGTTGATAGAAATGACACAAAAATAAGAAATTCTAGTTTATTTTCCATTTATTACGCATTGCAATAGGTAAATATTTGTACAAAACAAAGCTGAATTTTCTAATTCAATATTTGGTAAATTCATTTTTTTAATTGTTTTTTTTTCATTTGTTCCAGGTATGTTTCACATCTTTGCATTATCGTTCAAGTTACTCATTCCTTTTGGGAACTAAGGTAAGTAAGTATACATTTCTTCTAAATACTAACTATAAATTATTTTGCCATGCGGTGAAAATTAATACTGAATATTTCCATTTTTTTCCACAACTATATGATTTGAAAATAAAATCCGAAAAAAAATCCGGACATCTTGATTGACATCTGATTGACAACCTGCAAATATATATAAAGACTTAATATTATATTAATATTTAATGAATACTCATAAGCATCACGTGTAAATTCGTAATTACACATACTGAATGAGTACTGACAAAATACAAAACCAAATATCAAATTAACATAAACCCTGCAACTCTTATCGCCTTTCCCTAAAACAGGGTGACAATAGCAAAGTGAATCAGTTTTTACAGTATGGGGGGGTTAGCCTTTTACCAACTATAAGTCAACGAACAAAAATAATGCACTTTAAAAGAACAATAATAAATCCATTAATACACTAGTAGTTAATTTGAAAATACCTTATCCGCCAACATTGCAGATTAACCTCCTTTTGTTGTTTACATGCTTCACAATATGTGGTCATGAATCAAAAGGTTTTTAAATATTTAAAAAAAATTGGAAATTATTGCATTGTTGGTATGTAGGAAAATCTGAACTCTACAGTTGCACCGAATAGAATGTTTACAGAGTCACACAAAATTAGCAAGAACTCTAATTTTGGGCTAATTTTTTCGTACATTATAAAATGTCTGCCATTTTTACAATAATTGTACGGGTAACATATTTTTCGATCACCCTATACCCTTCTTCTCATACGCATTTGAAGGTCCACACTTCTTTGGTGTTTGGGTCTGTAGCTTCGCGGTACTGCAAATCCCCGGACCTTCGCATTCCTCACGCACCCTCAGCCTTCCATTGTCCCGGTCACGTCTGCGGAGACCCTCGGGAAGACCCAGGACAATCCGACCTCACAGGGTCTCATTCAGCCGCTTCTAGGTATGAAGAAGAATCGTCTTTTAATGCAGTTTCAGGAGAAGTTGTAACTCATCGCATCCAACTAAATTTAGCTTTTAAATCACTTCTGTATGATTTGAAAAGAATATATTATATTCTATTGTTTTATTTCAGGTAATTTTTAAATTGTCGTGAGACCAAAAATAAATTCTTCTTCTTCTTCTTAATTGAGTGCTACTTCTAATGAGGATCGGCGATCGTCCTAGCTACTTTTACTTTATAAATTGCAGCGGCTTTTCTTAAACCATTTTCATAGGTTTTTCAACCACGGTGTATTCTTCGGCGTCCTTGAGTTCTTCTCCCCTCAACCTTACTTGTGTGATAAGGTGACGAAGGCTGTGCATCGCATTCCTCATACCGTGACCAAAGTAGGTACATTGCTTTCTCTGTTTTAAAACAAAAGGTCCACGTTCTTCGTTCGAGACACAATCACGCCATGGCATCCATAGAAATTTATGAAAAACAGTAATTTAAAAAGCTTCCATATATTATTTTTATTTACGCGACCGAGAGGAAAAAAACAAATGTTTAATAGTCGGACTCCAAGGCATCGTGACTGTATCCTCAAGGAATTGAACCAAGAAATCGTTCTACCAGCTGAACTATCGACCGACCTAATGTCATTTTAGACTTACCGGAATATTGCCCGCTTTCCACTGCGAGCGGAGCGGACTCCGTACGGACTCCGCTCGACTAGCAACAGTAAATTTCATAGAAGTGCTTCCACCGACAGCGAGTCAGCGGAGCGGACTGAGCGAGTACAAAGAGTTACAAAAGTGGTCGCAGAGTTGAGCGAGTTTCCAGCGGACTCCGTACGGACTCCGCTCGACTAGCAACAGTAAATTTCATAGAAGTGCTTCCACCGACAGCGGAGTGAGCGGAGCGGACTGAGCGAGTAAAAATGGGTCCGCTGTGTCATGGTCTCGGCCGCTAGTTTTCAACTGACTCAGCTCCCCCGTGCCCCCCGCGCCAACCCGCGCAGTTGCGTGACAGCGATAAAACACATCATACATGATTTACAAAAACATATCATACATTATTTTATAAATTTGAAAATATTAAAATGTATGTTTTATTTCAAACATCGACTTTTTATGTTTAAAGCAAAAGAATACATTACTTTTTATGTTTCGAAACAAAAAAAAACTCTTTTATTAATAATTAAAACGTTTGATCTGGGCGTAGGCTGCAACGAGCTGTCACACACTGCACATCATACATTATTTTATAAATTTGAAAATATTAAAATGTATGTTTTATTTCAAACATCTACTTTTTATGTATTAAAGCAAAAGAATACATTAATACATTTTATTTTTCGAAACAAAAAAAAAACTTTTTTATTAATAATTAAAACGTTTGATCTGGGCGTAGGCTGTAACGAGCTGTCACACACTAGTTGGCTCCGCTAAGCCAGCTGTAGATGGAAGGCAAACAACTCTTTCATCTGACTCATCTCATTTCCCGCCTAGCTCACTCCGCCGAGCTCGTTGGCTGTGGAAGGCAAATACCATTATTTTTTAAAACTCTTTCGCAATGGAAGGCCAAAACTATTTCACTACGCTCCGCTCAGCTATTTCCCGCTCCCGCTCAGCTATTTCCCGCTCCCGCTCAGCTATTTCCCGCTCGCAGTGCAAAGCGGGCATTACTGTTGTCAAACCTATAGGTATATAATATAAGGTATAATTTATTCAAAAAGGATGTAAAAATTAAAAAAAATGGAGGTTTAAGATAATAACATATAATAATATATAACATAACAAGAATATTCCTTAGTTTTTAATTAATTTCTCACATGCAACCAGATACCTAAATTATAAAGTAAATTAAAGATTTAGCCTGTTCGTGTCATAGCACCATAATCTATTTTTTTAAGTAAATAAATAAGCAGACAAATTTGTAAATAGAGGTCAAGGAATAAATCTCATTTTTTATTATCGTAAATTCTTGAAAACCTAATTTATTTAATTAAAAAATATTTCATAAAATAAGTACTTACGCTACGCTACTAAGATACACATAGAGTGTAACTTTTTGGCACTTTCTCCATGGAGGGGTCGCATGTGGAGATTGGAACCAATTTATTTTTACAAGTAAAGGGGTGGCCTTACGCCAACCAATTCAGTTGAAGCGAGGATTTCCCTCCTCATTTCTTGTGAAGCATTTCTTTTTTTGGGTTTTGAAATAAACGAAACGGGAAGTGCCTTTCTTTACACTCCGTCAAATCGACAGACCACTCACACACTGTAACTGTAAACTGTAACTCTGTCGCCATTCCGCTAGGGGTGGCCAGAGCCTCTGCAGAGCTGCCTCCATTTTTTCCTATCCTTACCTACCTCTTTCAATTCATTCATATCCATCACGTTTTTCATGCATTTTCTTCTTTTACGCTCACTTTGTTGAAAACACGTAAACGGGAAATCATTTCTGACACCCTCGGTGGAATTCGAACCCGAGCTCACAGCATGGAATGCAAGCACTCTACCAACTGAGCTATCGATCAGACTTTTTCGATGAACAAATAATGGACCAATTGAATAGATCTCAGAAAATACAGTTAATGAAAGGTTGATTAAAAAAGGCACAAGTACCATAGAGGTCAAACTGAGAATATTACACTAAAACAGTGCTCATCAAAAAAATCATCCTAATTTTATTTTATAGAAAATTTGAGTTATTTAATTGGAAAAAAAAATAAAAAATGAACAAGAAATATGGAAGCAACGCTTATTTTACAAAGCGTCATCGCAAAGCTCTCAAATGTGTGTTGAAAATAATAAAAACCGCAATATATTTGGTTTTCCTTAACGAGCGTCCATTATTGTGGCATCGCCGTCAAATAAATTTATATTTAACGCGCTAAATGTTGCGGATAAAAAACCTCGGGACCCGCCGCGCTGTCCCAAGCCATTGAAAGGCGGCAGAAATCACAGAGGCTGCATTAGGAGGGCTCTGGCGACCTTGCCCCAAGGCACCAGACGAAAAATAAGGACGCGAATGGGACCCTCAATGTGTGATACACGCGATGTCATAGATCAATGAACGGACTTTAGAATTGCCACCCTGTAAATGAATCGTTTCATTTTAGGCAATGTCATCATTTTTTCAGGGAAAGGCGGTAAAATTTACAAAGTTACAATTACAGCCATCACACATTATTAGACGTATTCTATCCGGTTTGTCTATGTTTTTTTTCCCATTCGTCGCCGGTTCGGATATGGTCAGTCTTGTATGGAGATGTATGAAAGCTTTCACACAGTTTGTCTTGTAATCCATACACAATCCGGGCAGAATGCGTTTTATCTGAAAAGTCCCTTACATTTCATGCACGCCCACAAGCAGCACATGTAAGCTCGCACTCACACATGCTGTATGTTCATTAACAAAAGAAAACCTAAGCCATAAATGAACAAAAGCTCTGCAGCTCTAGCCGATATTGTGCAAAAGTGAATCAATTTTTGCAGCATTGGTGGTAAGACTAGTAACGCAAACGCGAATAATCTGCAGATAGGTATAGTGCAACTTGTTAGCGCGTTGTCGTTGAATAAATTACATGGGTCGTGTGGATCCTATATTTTTGTCAGTTAAGGTGGCCGGCCTTACGCCAATCACTTCAATTAAAGTGGGGGTCTCCCAGTTTCCCAGGGGACTGGTTTTTATTTATTGCATGCATTTACGATGTTAATATATCTTCGGAACTTTTATTATAAATATATGAATATAATTAAGACCACCATAGATTTAATTTCTAGTTGCTCATCATGAGGAGTCGTAACAAGAAGGTAAGATTATATTAAATACAATATTAATTGCCCATCATATTTTTAATTGAGCCATCGCGGGGAACAAACGGGTCCGATTAAAATAAAGATAAAATAAAAACAAATACTCACGACTCTGCTGCCCATACAAGGAAGGATCACTGGCCTAAGTATAAAAAATTGTGCCTAAGCTTTAGTGGTTTACGGAATATGTATGGATTATAAAACATCGAATACAGTGAGCGTTTTGGTTTGCACATATTTTTCGATAAACTCTATGTTTGAGTTTACACTTGGGTGCAGGGTACGCAGACATAAGAGGAGGTATTTAAAATGGAGTGTAAGGTGATCTTATATATTATGTAGGTACCTACCGTGTAATTAATATATCAAAGACTATCAATCAACAGCCACTTAAGATGGGGAGTAGATTAGATCTAAAGAAACAGGGTTGTCAAAAATGCAGGTCAAACTTTTATTTAAAAATATCTATTTTATACGTTGTTATTTGTGGCATGAAAGTGTGGACACTAACTCAATGCAAGAATAAAATAACTGCCTTTGAAATGTGGGTGTATCATTGGATGCTAAAAAACTTCTGGATAGATGGAGTCACAAATTCCGAGGCTCTTTTCCGTATAAAACCAGAGCAAAATCCTGATATTCGTCAAAGGCTCCTACATCTCATCATATAGGGAATAATGAAGGGACAATGAGCTCCAGGTATGAGGATAATATTCCGGTTGAAGTATGTAGGTAAAATATACGCTCTGATCTTGAACTAAGACATTGTTTAAAGCTCTTATAACAAATAAATCTATCATGTCCTTTGCCATCATCTTAAAGATGACAAATATCTCTCAATCATTGGTATTCCAGACATCAGGTTATCCAAAGTATTTTAAAGGCATCTATGAAGCCTATGATTACTGCACTTTTAAATTCGTTTATACCACAAAATAGTTCTTCTCTCTTAGATGGCTTTTAACCTCAACCTTCCCTTAACCTCCGTTAATCCTTATCTCCAACTCCTCCTGTCTCTTCCAGTCTGTCACCATGGTTGGCATCCATCACCACCTCATCTTCCAAATTCAATTCATGTCTGGAAACTCCTATTCTCCTCGATGTCACTCAATTACATTTTTTTTCTTTTCTTCATGGAGGTAAAAATGGAATCGATATGAGTACATATTGTTACAAAATATGAAGTGCGTACTTATGAAATGTTTGTTTAGTCACTTATCAATTGCACGATGACAATTTGCAGGAATGCCAAGAATTTCTGTGATGATTAAACGAAGTAAATATTTAGCTATCGATTACTTGATAACACTTATGATAAGCATATTCTCTATTATTCGGTATTCGGCAATACTCGTCACCTTTTTATTATTTACGATGGATATTTATGTACTTCAATCTTTTAATGAAAAAAAGTAGACTTAAAAATAATCAAACTTTAACACTGGATGTATAAAAAGAAACAAAATGTGGTATTCTTCATAAAAGATGCAATAAAAGCTAAAAGGGTTGCCAAAATGTAAAATCACAATCAGTAATATAGGATTATTTTTATTATTTTAATATTTTATAACCTTAGAAAAATAAAAGATTACAGTAAAAGACTTTTTTGTGCGTAATATTATTATTTGGTGCAAAATAAAATATTTTTTTCATATTTTTTAAGTCGAATAATAATGCGGAGTTATTCAATATTCTCCATAAGGAATGACGATTAATCAATATTCCACTATTCGCTACAACTTTTCGCGTATCTCTACTTATGACACAAATAGTGTAGATAAAATAACACTTTTTTAAAAACGTGTAAAAAAAAGTTATCTTACTAAAAATATATGGAAACCAAAACGCTCACCATAAGCAATATTTCAATTTCCATATATTTTTATAAAACGCTATGATTGAGTTTGATCGTCCAGTTTTACACTTGGAGCACAGATTAAATTATTCAGTTCCGATAAAGTGATAATTATTTCCTTTAATGCAAAGGCAAACAGGAAGTCTCACAACTTTTACTCATTTTGTTACCAGAAGTACATGAATTTGGTTATCGCGCAAATTTTTACAACTGCCATTGGAAATTCCATGTTGCATCACGAGGTCGCATTTGGCGAGTAGAACCTATTTATTTTTACAGGTAAGAGTCTGGCCTGACGGCAACCACTTGACTTGAAGTGGAACTTCCCCTGCACGCGAGCTTCTCATTTCTTGTAAATGCTGTATAAACCGTGCCGGTACTTTGATTTGTGAATTTAAAATAAACACCGAAACGGAAAATATTTTTTTACAACCTTGATCTAAATCTAAATCTAAATCTAAGCTGCAAAGAAATGTATCATTTGAGATTCATATTAAATGCATTCCCACAAGCAGACATGCATAATTTCGCGCTTACACATGCCGCATGTGGACCTACAATATAAAAAACCCAATCTCAAATGAACATAAGCCCTGCAACTCTTGCTGACCTTCCCTGAAGCAGGGGTGACATTGGCAAAGTAATAATAATTGAAAATAATAATAATTATCCAATTTTATATACCGCCATTTAGTTGCACTAGCCATCCCAAAGGACGCTTAAATCATATTAAATAAAATAAAATGGCGCTTGGTAGAGATCGAACCGTCACCTTTTGACATTGAACACAAGCATTCTACCAATTGAGCTATCGAATGAACTGGAAGCTATCTTAGATTGTTTTATGTAGATGCTTACACAAATAAATTGAAGCAAAATTAAAAATTATCCCTTTGCATACTTTATAGACATTTGCAAATTTTACTTTGGCAACCCTGTTTCCCTAGACCACCAATATGTATGTACATACGTGTGAAGGAATCTATAATACAGTTTTGTGTGATGGGACAACACGGCCAAATTCAAGGCGGACCTCGAGACAAAAAACTGACCCCGAGACGGAGTGGAAAAAGACAAAAAAAGGCATGACAGCTTCAGGGAATGCCTTCAATTTTTATTTTATTTTATTGGCTATGGCGCCTTCGCGTTGGCGGTCCTGTGGTCTACCGGCCAAAGCGACCGGCTAAAATCCATCTTGCGGTCTATCTGTGATTTTGTAAGCGTCTGCAGGTGAAAACGTGTGAGGTCTGTCGTGAAATGATTATGTTTTAACACTGTTTGACATTTTGGTTATATAAGGCTGGGTAAACCTTGCAGCCGTTTTGATTTAGGGTGGAAGATCATTCTCTAAATCTTTTTTTTTATCATATGACATTCGAACAATATCGACCAGACCTTATAGGTTGTTTTAAATTTTAGCACCAATCATGTATTTTGCCTGTAACTTCAACTCGGTGGCCATTCCGCTTTGGGTGGACAGAGCCTCTACAGAGTTGACTCCACTTCTACCAATCCTTATTAGGATGATTTATTTGGGGATCACTGTTTAATTATAATCACAAATGTTATGAACTTATAACATACAGTTCAAATAAGTTCACCTTGCTAATATCACTCCTGTTTCAGAGAAGGTCGGCAAGAGTTTCAGGGTTCAGGTTCATTCGAAATTTATTTTATTTTTATTTTGATAGTACCTAAACATGCAGCTTGTTTAAACACAAACATAACGTATCTGCTCGTGGTCATAAATCAAATATAAATCTTCATTGTTAACAGATCTTTGACAACTAATATTAAAGACCATGAGTTCATAAAAAAAAATGCTTTTGAATTTTAGATACCATCGGTGTTATGGCCGAGGGAGTCAAGTGGCTGATCTTTCTAGCGTATTTGAAATAGAATAACGCTGGTTCGATCCCCGCTTGGTTCATTTGACCATAACTTTGATCCCGGTTCAACAGATGTCATTGGGTAATAATGAATTAATAAATCAGTAAAATGAATTATTGATTGATGATATTAATACCTGTTTCTGGCCGGGCAGAATAGGTTGGTGAATTGCATTCCTCTTCACACATCTATTAAAAAAAAAATTGGAACGTTGTATTCGGTAAAATGGCGTAGCTGTCCGTGCGCATGTGTGTGTCAGCCTTCTGGAATGTTCCCACACGCTGGTGGACACTGAGGAGACGCACGCAAGCCATGAGGTGACTTAATTACCAAATTATGGTCACCCCACGACACCTCAACAATATCAACAGTACCCTTAGTACGAGTTGCAAAACTAGAGTAATGTAAAGTTTACGGCTATTATTAAAGAGTGATTTCCCCCAAAAAATGCCGCTTCTGTTTGTTTGATTGATTTTCTTCATCACTGTAACTCTCTTGCTAAGACCACAAAGTGTAAGAAACAAAAACGGTAGATTTTGGGAGAAATCACGCTTTAATATTTTCCGTAAACTTTACTTTTCTCAAGTTTTGCAACTCGTACTAAGGGTACAGTATTCTTATTGTATTTAACATTATTTACTTACTGAAACAATCTACAATCAAAGTTGCAAATATATATCACATTTAAAATCCATATATGTAAGGTGCAATCACAAACAGACACGTGTACGTTAGTGCTTACAAATGCTGAATGTGTACCTACAAATTAAAATCTAAACCTCAAATTAATATAAGCCCTGCAACTTTTGCCGACCTTCCCTGAAACAGGGGTGACATTGACAAAGTTAACCATTTTTTAAAGTATGGGTGGTCAGCATCATATCAACCTACAAGTCAAGGAATTGGATTGGAGGTGGGCTTACAACTAAAAACTCGATCTCAAATGAACATCAGCCCTGCAACTCTTACCGACCTTCCCTGAAACAGGGGTGACGTTGACAAAGTGAAACATTTTCTAGAGTAAGGTTGGTCAGCCTCATACCATACAAAAATTTCAAACAACTATAAATGTAAAACGTAAGTTAGCTGCACTTGTATGTCAACATCTTATCACAATGTACCCGAAGGCTTATAGGTTGGTATGAGGCTGACCACCCATACTGTAAAAAATGGTTCACTTTATCAATGTCACCCCTGTTTCAGGGAAGATCGGCAAGAGTTGCAGGGCTTATGTTCATTTGAGATTGGGTTTTTTATATTGTAGGTCCACACGCGGCATGTGTGAGCGAGAAATTATGCGTGTCTGCTTGTGGGAATGCATTTAAAATATGAATCTCAAATGATACATATCTTTGCAACTTAGATTTAGATTTAGATTTAGGGTCGCATTGACCAAGTAAGGGGATCGACCTGTGGGATCGACCTTACGCTAACCACTTCAATTGAAGTGAGGTTTTTCATCTCCCAAGGGAGCTGGTTCTCATTTCTTGTGAAAAATGGATAAGCCTACCGGCTGCCGTAATAAACAACGAAACGGGATATCACTTCTGACGCCTTTGGTGGGGATCGAACCCTAGCCATCTGGCAAAGAACGCCAGCTTTCTAATAACTGATCCATCGTCTGGGTTGTTATGATGTTATAGATGGATATCTAAATTTTTATATTTTTTATATTCGTGTATGTAATCAGAATACAAAAAGATTTATACGAGACATGTTATACACCTTAACTTATAGGTTGGTATGCGGCTGACCACTCATGCTGAAGGTTCACTTAGCCAATGTCACCCCTGTTTCAGGAAAGGTCGGCAAGAGTTGCAGGTTGCTTGTTTATTTGAGATTTTGGTTTTTATGTTGTAGTTTTACATGCAGCATGTGAAAGAATGAACTTTTACGTGTCTGCTTGTGAGAATGCATATAATCTAAATACCCAATGTTACATATCTGTGCAACTTAGATTAGATCAGATGTTGGAGAGGGAAATGAGGAGGCAACTCCTCGAGGAGGTCAAGACCCACACCGGTACTTAGCTCCAATGTTGATGATGATGATGATGAAACAATCTTCTGCCCAAAAGATTTAAAAAAACATGTGAAACCAAAAACCGTCATAAATGTAATATTTGTTTATATCACAATTTTACGAGGTACAGCGTGATTCATTTATTAGGGCCACACCAATTCAAAAATATAAAAGTGGAAGCTCGGCAGACCTCTGAGAGGACCTTTATTAAAGGATCCAGACCCCAAGTTTAAAAAAAACATTACGTTTAAACTCAGCCATAGTGTTTTCAAAAAAATATACGGAAACTAAAGCAGAACATCTAGTGAGCGATTTAGTTTTGATATATATTTTTGGTGAAACGCTGTGGTTGAGTGAAATGTGATGTTTTATACTTGAGGCACAGACCCCAAGAAACATCAAAAACCAGCCCCGACAATCCGAAAATAATTAATCTTACCTACATCACATGAGGGTTTCTTATTGCTGTACAACCTTGATAATCGTCTGCCCTCTATAAAAGCATGATTTGGATTTCGTACACCCTTATCTTGTATTTGACAGTGATAGTAACCTTTTGTTTTTAGAACGAATATAATTCTTAATCTTTATGGTTATGTGTTTTTGTTAATTATTCATCAGGGAAGGTCGGCAAAAGTTGTGGGGCTTATGTTCATTTGAGGTTTGGATTTTATTTTTAGGTACACATTCAGCATTTGTAAGCGCGAACTACACTTGTTGGTTTGTGGGCATACATCTAAGAGCTTTAAATGAATATATCCTTGCAACTTAGATTATAGATAGATTCATCTAAATTATAAAGTAAAAAAAGGTTTAAGAAAACATGTTTTCTTCACTTTTTTTTTGATGCGTTACTTACTTACTTAGGGCCGTTCTTATAAACATCCGTTTGTTAAATGTCAAATCTAATAAACCGAAACTTGGTACAAATTTCGTTTTTCTGTATTATAACAATTCGTTCGTAAATTTTCGGTTTAATTTTACCGGCGGATCTAACCGACAGCCGACCCCCGGTTTCCAGGTAGATACCGGTCGGTTTGTTAAGGTTTGAGGTTAGGTCAGCTGTCAAAGCATTATTTTTTTGCGGTGAGTTTAGCGTGCCATTGGACTTCTGCGCTCTATCCTGTTGAAGATAATTTCTTCCGACAGTGATAGAGAATTCATTAAAATAGGGCTGTATCAGTCGTTTTCGTGTTTGTCATACGCAACTTTAGGTTATGTTTCTTCTCTGACAGCAAACGGATGACATATGTTCATGAATGCACGCAAAAAATCATCAAAAATACGAGTGCATTATTGAGAACTAACGGACGGTTAAAAAAGCTTTATAAGACGACCATCGGTAAGATCAGTCCGTTAACGTCCATCCGTTAGTTAAATGAGTATTTACTTACGGATATTTAGTCCAACGTTTATAAGAACGGCCCTTAGTCAGCCACTTCTTGTCCACTGCTGGACATAGGCCTCCCCCATATCTCTCCAGGCGTCTCTGTCCTGGGCTCTCTGCATCCAGTCACCAGAAATTATTTTTTGATGCGTTACATTTTCTTCTATTTTTCTTTTCACGTTTCAGCACGTTTCTTGAAACCAGTTTTTAAGGGAAATAATTTCCAACTCTCTTGGTTCGAACCCTTGCCTTTTGGCATGGAACGTAAGCGTCTACCAACAAAGCAATCGACCGGACCGGACAAAAAGATTCAATAATCGTATGATTTCGTTTTGGTTTCCATGTACGAAACCCGAGGTGGCAGCATTTTTTCCACTTTAAGTTACAACATCAATGGCCGCGCCGGCATACAATTATAATCATTAAAAAATATAAAAACGAGCTGGAGAGCTTAACTAGATAATGCGCTCCCAATCAGGAGGCACTCCGACTGTAAACTTTACCTTTAAAATCAACCATAGCGTTTTGCCATAACATGTAACGATGGGAATGTTGGTCGGCTGTAATAGCGGAGGGGTGATTTCTTCCACTACATTATTAGTACTCGGATTTTAGCTAAAACAGGGCAGCGATTGCATGTTACTTGAGGGAGAGCGTACTACCATCATGTGAGAGAGCTAGAGGACCATGGAAAGTTCCGGAATGCACTGAAGACAATCAAATTTCTGGCATCGTTTGCACCAGCGCCCTTGGAGTGACTACAACACGAAACGGCGATATAAAGAAATCATCAACTAATCATCCTCATCATTAACTACCTGCTCGCGTTGCAAAGAGCAACGTTACAAATCTATGTAAGTAGGTAATTAATATGTTAATTATTTACCAACTAACATACCTAATACAATAAATCACAATGGAAACACTCACAGGACACGCTGCTTAAGTTTTCATACATTGTTTTGGTAAACGCAAGGATTCTGTTTAAACAATATGTTATATACTTGAAGCTCAGTTGAACCCTATGGAGACGGACCTCCATAGTATAAGCTACAACACTACCTTAATAACTAATTAGTTTTTTTGTTGTTGTTAAATTCTGCAACATTTAGTTGAGATTCTTTTTTAACGAGTTAATCAAAAATTTTGATAGTTGGCTTGGAGTCGGGACATATCGAATTTTCCCTGGCACTGTTACGTAGCAATGAGCATTATCATCATCTTCTAGAGGCAGTGCCTTGAGCAAGCAGCCATCTGTCTCTGTTTTTCGCCATCCTCTTGAGCTTCGGATAGAAGAGATCCATGAACCGCTTCAAATCCCGAAAGTATGAAGTTCTAGGGAGAGCTCTTGCTTGTCTTCCCAAGATTGTCTATGTCTAATCGAGTGTCCTATTAGCTTTGATTGCCTCTTTAATATGTGACTTGTAAGCCATTTTGTAAGCTCTCTTGTTTATGCTATTTCTTACAAAACCTTTTTGTATGGCTTCCTTTCAACCCATGAGATTTTGGTCATCTTCCTACAAATCCACATATCAAATGCCTCTAGGCAATGGGCATAGCAACCACGAAAACGTAAATCGACAGCTATCTAGTCAAACTGATAATAATCATTGTCAAAATTATATCCTTTTATACATTTCTTTATACCATTTGTGATTGAAATTATGTCGTCATTTTGATAAGGATGGCCATGGTCTCCACTGTTTACAAGAATGCGAAGATAATTTCAATTTTCACAGAGTTTATAAGCTTTTTTTTTATTTATTTATTTTTATTAGACAAACAAACAGTTATACATGTAATATATGGGATAAACAACATAGTTATACAAATTCAAAAACCAGCAAAAGCTATGCAGAATTTGTAACTTTTTTCCTGGCGAGCAAACGTCAGTCTTACGAGTATATGAGACAGCCGTCCTTAGAAACCAATAACCAATATTCTTATGCCTTTTCCCTATCAACCCGGCTGGGTGAGGATACAATAATATCTATATCAATTCACGTGCGGACCTCATTCTATTGAAAGAAAAAGAGTCGTTTGTGAAATCGGGCTTCGTCTATCAAAATATAACCGCTATAAAGTTTAATTTTATCTCAATCCTTTTTTGTAGAAAAACATTTAATTTTTAAATGCCAATGAGTTTAAACTTTTAAGCCTTGTATCTGAAATTCCCTCCTTATCGTGTCTTCTCAAACTGACAATTTCTCAATTCAGATAACGCCTCGGGATTGTTTTTCCGTGGATTTCTCGTACGGGGACCTTCTTATCGCGCCTAATGACAGACTCACTGTCAAACACGTCCTTTTAATTCCCAAATCTCCAACGGTGAGAACCCAAAACAAAAACGACTCAAAAGTTTGATTATGCCTGAGTGTGAACGATTCTTTGACTTTAATGAAAAAAGCGTGATGAAACCAATTTTATGTCGTAAAAAGTAAATAAAGTGAGTCAAGCTTTTAAAATGTCGCAAATATAAAAAAAAACATTTTAAAAGAACGTAATTTAAGTTGCAAATATATATTAACATTTAAGGTGCACAGGAAGCATCACGCTTTCACATGATACATGTGTTCAAATAAATTAACGCAACTATATGGTTCAAATAAATTTAAAATCAAAATCTTAGATGAACATAAACCATACAGCTCTTGTTGTCGTTTCCTAAAGCAAAGTGAGAACAAAATTACAGAATGGATGGTCAAGCCCATACCAACCTAAAGGCTATGATTATATTGTATGGTGAAGGAAGGAATATTTTAATGGACATTTAAACCTTTTAACAGATTAAAAAAAAACAACAAAAAAGTATGAAATATATTGTGACAATAAAAATGAGCGTTTAAAATTTATATGTCTCCGCCGCCGACATTGCAGATCAAACGCATTTATTTTCAGTCTATGCATATTTCTTTCATTTTATCCAGTCTTTCAACAAATTCAAGAAATAAAATGACTCTATTTGAATTTAAATGTCTGTGACTGTTGTGTGACTGTGACCAATTTGTCCATTACCGATCTGTCTGTGACCGATTTGTCGTGTAACCATTTTAAGCCTGCAAAAATCAAGTCCTACTTTTTCTTCAGCCCTAAGCACTAATTCACAGCATTTAGTGTGTCCATCTTTCGGGCAGTTAATGGCTCAATTGGCCTCGGTCCGTGGGACTGTCCCATGTTTACAGCGCCTTTATTTATGGCAGCTCAGACAATGGGGGGAATATCACGGGTTCGACACGTTGCCCGACACTTTCTATGCTCGGAGAAAAAATTAAACAAATCCCTGTGTGAAGAAACACGAAGGAATTGTTGTTGTTCATAGAAATATGTTGAAGGATAATTAGACTTGTTTGTGAATGGCATTTTTGGAATATTTGAGTCATTCTGAAATGCTGGATTTTTTTTTCGTACTCATTCATAACAACGGCATGATTTACAAGTCAAACTAAGTTGCAAAGACATATATTATTAGCATTTATATTTTAATTGTAATTTGAAAAAAAACATTTCAGATTCGTATTTAATGCACGCTCATAATCCGACACATATAATTTCATAAATTTACTATGCTGAATGTGAACTTACAAAATAAACCAAACGTTAAATGAAATTTAACCTTCCTGCCAACTCTGAAACCGGGGTAGCATTGTCGAAAGTGAACGAAATTTGTATAGCATGTTACTAGCTGAAAAAACCTAATTATATTTTTATTTTGCGTTTGAAATAAACACGAAAACGGGAAATCATTATTATCATTAAAATGTAAGCATTCTACCAACTAAGTTATTGACTGGAAGATGTTAATATGTTGTATATTTTATGATTTATCCTTTCTTATTCCTTGACTTATAGGTTGATATGAGGCTGACCACCCATACTGTAAAAAATGGTTCACTTTGCCAATGCGGTTTGGATTTTAATTTGTAGGTCCACATGCGGCATGTTTTAGCGCAAAATTATACATGTCTGCTAGCGGGAATGCGTTTAATATTAATTTTAAATTTGAATATATCTTTGCAACTTAGATTATAATTTTTAGATTTCTACCAACTGAGCTGTCGACCGGACATAGCACAGCGAATTTGAATTAAAACAAATATTTGCCAATTTTTTCTGTAAACCTCAATCTTTAATAAGCGTTCATCCATAATAGAGTTCTTGCTAGCAGCTCTTTGGGCGGTTCCCCAGTCGGCAAAGACATAATTACTGGGCGGCATCTTGCAATCCCTCATTATGGCATCGGCCCGCTTTGCGGAGGAGACCCAGGAGTGTTGACACTGAGCGGGAAAACGAGGCAATTACCGCAAAGCAAACAGGCAAGGTGGTCTCACCTGGGGAGCTCAGAGCTCTAGGAAATCTGGAAAAGATTGGCCAATTTCAAATTTCAATTCGCAAGGTCGCGATCCAAAATAGATGCTGTGATTCATTCGGTAACAGAACAGATAAGAACAGTGACAAAACAACACATGGCAAAACATCAGATAACATTACATTACAAGAAATGACCGCTCAGGTACACCGCGTGTCGTTGGCATCTTGGACCGGTCCGTAGCCCAGTGGCAGCACTTCGGACTCGTAAATGGAAGGTTGTGGATTCGAATCCTGGCGGAGCACAAAAATATACCATTTATATTTCGAATGTGCTCTTCGCTGAGTTGAAAAATTCATAAACCTTTACCAAAGACCGGTCACTGAAAGGTCCATCCAACCTTACAACAACTGGGTCTTGCTTGAGAATTGGCGCTTTCTACAGCGACGACCAAGCTCGCAGAGGGTTCTTGAGGTGTGATACACACAAAAACAGCGCTCACCAAATAAATCATCCTTATATTATCATTATTATCAAAGCATTAAAAAAAACACATAACGAAACATCATATGACAAGAAAAAACAGGAAAATTCATCGGGAAAAATCAATCAACTTGTTTGGGTTATTTTTTATTTGAAGATGCCGATTCGCAAGGATGAATTGGTTCTATATCATAACGTCACAGTGACAAATAAAATACATGACTTAACATCGCACACCATTACATCCCATGACGAAATATTTTGTTTTGTCTTTTGATTTTGATATTTTGTCTTGTGTGATGTTATGTCATGTATTTTTAAGTTACTGTGCTGTTCTATCATAGAAACGATTCATCCTTGCGATTCGGCATCTTCAAATAAGAATGTAGCCCTAAAAAGTTGATTGATTTTTTCCGATTATGTTTTAGTTTCAACAACGTGACTACTCGGCTGTCTAGTCGATAGCTCAGTTAGTAGAAAGCTTGTGCTTCATGCCAGAGGTCTGAGGTTCAATCCTTACCAAGGATGTCAGAAATGATTTCCTGTTTCGGTAAAATAAAAATACTAGCAAAGCTGGCACAGCCTTTAATAAAAATGGAAACCGGCCTCCTCAGGAGATAGAAAACTCTCACTCCAAGGGAAGCGGTTCACGTAAGTCTCTCATCCTTTTTCAGATGACGAAGAAGTTGCACTATACATGCAGCTTAGTTGCGTTTTTTGTTATGTAGCGTTTTTATCTTGAGCCATAAAACTGGAAAACTAAAGCTTCACAAGAAATAAGAACCTTATCCTTCGGTAGCAGGAAAAATCCCTACTTTGTGTTGTTCTTTTTTTTCATTTGCAATCTCACTTATTTGATCAAACATTATTTCCTCAGTCTTCCTCTTCCACCTTGCATACCTTAGTACAGTACGACCAATTCGTAGTAAAGTGGTAAACACTTCGGACTTCTGATTGGAAGGGAAGTGGGTTTTATTCACAAAAAAAAAACAATGTTCAAATAGTTATGCTCTTCCCTGGGTTGAAAAATAATTTGCTTTTATCAAAGACCTATCACCATAGGTCCATCCAGCTGTACAGCAACTGGGTATTGCTTGAAAATTTGCGCTTTCTACAGCGACGAGCAAGCTCACAGAGGGCTCTTGAGGTGTGATCCACACAAAAAAACACGCTCATTAAATAAACCATCGTAACATTTATTTATTGAAAATAAAATTATTCACACACAACATTTGTAGTTCTCACAGGACTGTTTATGAATTCAAGTTTAAAAGCCTGACAAAACACTCAATTAAATGTGACAAAGGACTGTATGGGTGGGATTTTAGAGTATCCGATGGTCCGCCAGGAGATATGTGAGGTTTCTGATACCCTGGCTTACTATCCCCAATAAGAGATGAGATATATATATGCGTTCCTTTGATCCGCACCGGCTTGTGTGATGTGACTTCAGCGCATCTGGCGATTGACCGACGGCGAGGTGAGTTTTGTAACATTTTACCTTTTTATCCACAAAATAGGGTATCCACGTATCGCACGCTTAATAATGAAGAGCAATTACTTGAAAACTCGGAAAATCGAGATTTTATAATAAAACGCAAGAACAATGCGAGAAGAATAGGTAGAATGCGACAGCCGTTCAATTTGGACGAATATGACCGAGATAAAACATTGGACGCCTTTTTCATCCCATACAAGTTGTACTGGTTGTCTGAACTTCAACCGTGATTTCTCAACATTCTCGTTTTTTGGGTTATTGCTCTTTATTATTAAACGTGCGATATCATGCATCAAATGGAATTATTTTTCATCTAATATATAAGGTCTAAACTATAGGAAAAAATGAGAGAAAAAGACGTTGCACATGCCACTTTCATCATTAAAAAGGAACTGTTTTTTTACATGTTCTTTACAAATATGTTTTTACGTAAGCAAATTCGTGTAATTTCGCACTTTCACATGGTGCATGCGCACTTAAAAAATAAACTAAGCTTCACATGAGCATGAGCCTAGCATCTCCTGCCGCTTTTCCCTGAAAAGAGGCGGCATAGACGCAAACGCAACTAAGCTACACATACAGTGTAACTTCTTGCCGCGTTATCCCCGAAGGGGTCGCATGTGGCGAGTTGAGCCTATTTATTTTTACAGGTAAGGGGGCCGGCCTTACGCCAACCACTTCAGTTGAAGTGGAGGTTTCCCAGCTCCCGAGAGTGCTGGTACTCATTTCTTGTGAAGGCTGAGTAAACCTTGCCGGTATTTTATTTTGGGGTTTGAAATAAACACCGAAACAGGAAATCATTTCTGACACCCTCGGTGGGATTCGAACCCGAGCTTTCGGCATGGAATGCAAGCACTCTACCACCTACAATTGACATTAATCGTTATATCTATAATCTAAGTTGCAAAGATACCTATATTAACATTCAAAACTCATATCAAACGTATGTCCACAAACAGACATGTGTAAGGTCGCGCTTACAAATGTTGAATGTGTACTTACAAATTTTAAAATCCAAAACTCAAATGAACATACAACCTGCAACTTTTGCCAACCTTCCCTGAAACAGGAGTGACATTGGCAAAGTGAAACATTTTTTACAGTGTATGTGGTCAGCCTCATACCAATTTATAAGTCAAGGAATTGCAATTGCGAGGAAGTGCACTTAAAAAAGAAATCAAACTTCACATGAGCAAGAGCCCAGCAACTTCTGCCACCTTTCCCTGAAACGGGGGGACATAGGCAAATGACATTAATCATTATGGTTTTAAGATTTAAACCATGGTCACCATATTGTCACATTATAAAGAGAAACAAACTTTGGGTATGCTCAAAACCGCAAACCGTCTATTTTACCTTCTTGTTAGGCGCGCCATCCTTCAAGACAATAACTCTGGGATATGTGTGCTTATAATCGCTTCGGCGGTCCTACAAATTGTCCAGACCACTTTACTGCCGTTTTTTCTACAACTTTACAAGTATTATCTCGTGAAAATATCACATCCATTATGGGTGGCCGACATCTTTATGGAACTCGTTCATTTTATAGAAGAAACGCAAAAAAAATAATTAACCAAACTTTTCCAATGTTAGTTTTCAAAGACAAATTATCAATGATATTATTTATACAATTTCTGATAGTCTCTTGCCTTAAACCTTTTCTTTCCTTAAAAAAGCAATGCACAAATAATCTGAAAAAATCAACGATGTTTAATAATCTAAATTGCAAAGATGTATTAAACTAAACACTAAACAATTAAACAGTAAAAAGTGTTTGTTTGTTTAATATACTTAAATGTAAATAATTATTTGTATTCCTTGACTTATAGGTTGGTATGAGGCTGACCACCCATACTGTAAAAAAATGTTCACTTGGCCAATATCACCCCTGTTTCAGGGAAGGTCGGCAAGAGTTGCAGGGCTTATGTTCATTTGAGATTGGGTTTTTATATTGTAGGTCCACATGCGGCATGTGTTAGCGCGAACTTATACATGTCTGCTTGTGGGAATGCGTTTAATTTGAATCTTAAGTGGTATATACCTTTGCAGCTTAGATTTAGATTTATTAAACATTTTGTGCATGCTCACTAGCGAGCACGTATAAGTTTGCGCTTACACATGCTGAATGTTTAAGTACTTATAGAATAATGGGCTTATTAAGTAGGTTGGTGTGACGCTGACCACCTTTAATGTAAAAAAATGGAACAACAGGTTTCTATGGCATATTTATTTCAGGGAATGGTAGAAGGTTGCGGAAGTTATGTTTTTTCTTAACTAAGTATACGTTTAAGACGTCCTTCATTTTTATAAGTCTATGCAATTTAGATTTTTCAAAATTTGATTGCGTTTTGCAAAAAAAAACCGTAATGAGATCCGCACATTTCAAATCGTCAAAAGGATATGACCTCACGCAGCCGCGTTGCTAGGGCAAATGGCAAATGCTAACTAATACGTAATTTGTTAAAACAATAAGAACGTCAAAATTCAGACGGTCTGAGTATGCTTGGTATGCTTGCGAAACGTTAATAATATCCAAGTTATGACTTCTTCTATCAAAGCCATAATCTTAATGTCCCAGAAAATAATTAATTTATGGCGACAGCCATTTTTATTTTCAAAATTGGAATAATTTTGTCATTGTGTGTTCGAAATTCGAAATGTATTGTCATTGTAATTTCAAATCCCAGTCTGGCTTAGCGTTAGTCATAGACTAGCGCACGTAGACACAAACAACACTATGAGAACAGACAAATACTATGGGTCAATTCTAAGCATGTGATTCGTTAATGTGGTTAACGTGGTTACTTATTGACAACTCCAACTAAGCATCGAATGGTTGAATTCAAAAAGCTGAGCATAGTAGCCGATCGAAAGACATAGATAGAGAAGAATGGAGAAAACCTCAATCCAGAGCAGACTGAGATGCTAAGGAATAAGAAGAAAATGAAGTGTGAAGTCTCATAGCATTTTCTCTGAATACGTCTTTGTTCCATAGAAAATGATATTATTTCGTATAAAATTTATAAATGTAACCTTATTCATAGTCGTCATAGAGATTTGTCTAGGATTAAGTTATGGACATAATTACACATAAATTATCATTAAAAATACTTAATCACGATGACAATGTGCTGGTTAACACCTCTTACTGTGTTATTCACAGTCTGACAGATTCTTAAACCTCTCTACTTGTTAAAATTTGACTGTGAATATCAACGAAATGGAAAAAAAATGTCTCATGGCTAGTTTATCTTTCGTCTTTATTCTGAGTTTGGAAGATTTATTAGCATTTAAGATTCACATTAATTGCATGCCCACAAGCAGCTAATGTCAGACTTGTTTCAGGGAAGGGTAGCAATTAGTTGCAAGGCTTATGTTTATATGAGATTGGGTTTTTATCTTGTTACCACACATGCAAGCTATGCACCTAATCGCGAATTTATTAGCACATACTGTAAACTTTGAATCTTAAATGATAATAATATCTTTGCAACTTAAATTATAGATTATAGACGTGTATCTAGAACCACCTAAGAGGCCTTACCTCATTTGTTTCAGGCGCTAAGGTGTTTACTCTGTTACCATTCCGCTAGGGTTGGCCAGAGTCTTTGCAGAGTTGCCTCCTTTTCGAATCCTTACGATTAATTCATTTCCATAACCTGTTGCATACATTACCTACTTTTAAATTTATTCTGTAGGTAGGTATATCCGGATCCCATTCTTTCTCTATTTCACCAATCTGATCAAGCTATCCAAAATAGATTAATCGAGACGTCCATAGACCATATTATGTTTTAATCAAAGACCGGATAACACGCTAACGTTTTTTTTCTAGTTCCGCTTTTTCGATTATGAAATAGATTAAGCGCCACCTTGTTATACGTATGGATGAGGAACCTTAAATATTAACATATCTCTGCAACTTAGATTACAGCCTATGGCGGATTTCTCGGAACTGCCGCCACTTGGAAGTAGGGCCCTTCCGTGGCACACACACACACAGACACACACACACAGACACACACACGCACACACACACACGCACAAGGGAGTACAATCATAGGAAGCTCGCGGACTGAATATCCAAGTGATGTATGGAAACAACCTCGTAACTTTTATTTTCGAGATGATTTTTTTGTAAAGTAGTTTACTCAAAAAGGTACAAAGTATCATAGTGGTCACACTAAGAAATACGGAGAAAAGTATTTCAGAAGGCTGAAATATTTATCAGATTTTAGTACAAAAATATAGCGACTTGTTTATGCAGCTCACACAACGCTCAGTACAAATTGTGCTTAGTGCCAATTTTTTCGTCTTCTTCTTCGATGGCCTACAGCCCAAATCGAGCCTAGGCCTCCGCTATATTGTGTCTCAATCCGCCTCTGTCTTAGAACGCCATAGTCAGGTACTTTTTATTTCGTTTGGAGAAAACGCCATATTTGATTTATTTATATGACTTATAGGTTGGCATGAGGATGACTACCCATACTGTAAGATTAATGGTTTACTTTGCCAACGTCACCCCTGTTTCAAGGAATTATTTGGTTGCAGGGCTTGTGTTCATTTGAGATTGGGTTTTATCTTGTAAGCCCTCATGCGGTATGTGTAAGCGTGAACTTCTACGTGTCTACTTATGGGAATGCATTTCATATGAATCTTAAATTTAATATATCTTTGCAAAATAATAAGATTATAGATGCAATGTTCACTTGATGAAATCACCATGATAGTAAAACCAAACTGCACACTAATTTTAAATGTTATATTTTGGTGATTTGGCCTTATTTAAATTCAAATATGAACCAAGGCCAGAAAGTTGTTAAGAAAAATCTTCATAATTAAAATCCAACCCAGGAATGCCTCGGAAACGTTATCTTAAAGGCTTCAAGTCGAGTTGCTATGCTATGGTTGTGTGTTGGTGTTGGTTTTATGAATGATATGAGTCACCGCAAGGTGATCTAGCGCCGGATACTGTCGTCTGTGTGGCTACACCGGACATCTCATGGACTAGGCCAAGCTGCCAACACTACACGGCCTAACCCACACATACAGACACTGAACTTCTTCCTGGCATCTCGCACAGAGCCTCCTTCCCCACTATCTGATGTATTCCCCTTCATCCCTTCGATTTCGTCTTGAGTATCACCGATCCTGTTATATCCCTACAAGCCATCTACCCTCTTTATTGCTCACCTTTGCTTTTCTTCACCTCGCGTAGTGTTAACAGTCGAATTCCAGACATCCATGTTCTCTTCTATGATTGCTTTTAGACATATACTAGAGGAAAAAAAATAGCTACGTTGGCTTTTAGTTATATGTATCGACACTCACGACAGCTTAGACGGTAGAACGCTTTAGTTTAACGCCACAGGGCTCGTTACTTACGTATACAAAGGTAGAGGAAATCATGCCGATTGTCTGATACTTCTGGGGTAAAATAAACACCAACACGGGAAATCATTTCTGAAAGTCTTGGTAGAAGTTGAAACTAACCCCCGTATTCACGATCAAAACTGATTTAAGTGCCTTACTCAAGCGCTACACTTACTCAAGGGTCGACATTCTGGAGCGTTTTGTTTCACAAAGAACACTCAAGCAGTAATCAGCGTAGTGCCCAACCCCCAGGAGACGTACGGGTTTGTCATTGGCTCTCGAAAAAACCCAGCTCTGTAATTGGTCAGTACCTTCCGACCGATATTCGGCGTACTTCACTCTTATCATTGCCGCCTCTTTCAAATTTCAATGTCATATCAACTTTGCATAAAACTTGACAACAAATAAGTACGTATAACGCAATTACTACTTTAAGTAAACCGTAAGTACGAATTTGTTTGTTTACAATTTCTATTAGTTTTTAAATATACATTTATGTAATATCCAATGTAAAGTGTTTTGATCGATTTCAGCGCCAAAAATATGTTGTTTTCTCCCGCGGAAAAGGAGCTGCTGGTGGCTCTGATTAAAGAAAAACCTGTAATAGAAGATAAAATAACAGATCGAAGAAATCGTTGGCTTTGCAACCCTCAATGAGCAACGGCAAAACTGTATACAGAACGACGCGTTTTTTCAATCAAAAACGTCTTCTAAATACTTCCTCTTCGTAATACGTAAATGGGTCTTTACAGTCTCTGATATATTTTCTTGGGACACTATTTTTGAACAAAACAATGTTATTATTCTCGTTGAAGTCAACTGTATCGAAAGAATTCATTATTTTATGTAAATAATTCACAACCAAACAAAAAATGTGCTGATGAAATGCGGCGGAATATTTTGACAGTTCATCTGTCATTGCAGTATGGTCCTAGACCATACCGGAGAACAAACCCAATTCTGATGGTCAAGCAATGTAAATGAACTCGTCAAAACAATGTTAATACACTTGTAAAAATCATGTTTATAGTAAGAATTCATTTTTTCATGTAAATTCACAATCAAACAAAAAATGTGATAACAATGAAATATGACGGAATATTTTGACAGCGCTTAAGCGTTGGTTAATATACGTGTCGACCTTACTTACCTGAGTGCTAGTTTTTGGAGCGCTTAAGCGCTAATTTTACCTCAAGTATTGTTCTTGAAATGAATTTCCCCAATCTAAGCGCTGGTTTGCCCTTAAGGAAGTGCCAGTTTTGATCGTGAATACGGGGGTAAGTCTTCTAGTTTGGAACGTAAGCATTCTAATCATTGAGTTATCTATTGACTGGTTGTTGATTAAAAATTAAATTGACTCGATTTCTACCAGTTTGTTAAAAATAAATGGCAAAGTCAGATGTACGAGTATAGCCCGAATTTAATATCCAAAATAGAGAACCATTCAGGGTGTAGAATTGCTGTGATCAAAATCAGATGTACCTAATTTGAATGAAATATGATTATAATCCATCTACATTTCTAATTATGGTTTAATTAATTTGGCAAACCTAAACGGATAGGGCTTTAATTATTCTAATTAAATCAAGACGCCCCAAAGGCTGTTCACCGCCAAATAGAGTATGCCTGTCATTGTTCAGACGTGTTGTTTGTACAATAGCCAATAGTGGTATTAGCATAGAGTCGTTGCCACCGGATGATATGTTGGGATCACTTGGACGGCCTTGCTGAGGCAACGGACACACGACCAAACAGCTTGCTCACACCAGTGATCAAAACAAGATAACCGATTGCTAAATCTGCTTTGCTAAAACATTTTTTCATCTTCATATATAATTGCTTTGGCTTTGGATTCATTTTCGATTTGGTCCATTTCACTGAGTGTTCTTATTTCTTTCGTCGCAAAATTTTTAAAGACATTCGGGCCAATGTCATATGGATTTCCAATCATCAGTTTCTTTTATTGTTCTTGTCTGAATGACATCCAGAAAATGGATCTTTGGAGCCTGGAAATATTATTATAATGATAGACCCGAAGGGACACTGGGCAGTGAGAAGACCCAGATTAGGATAGCTGGAAGAAATGTTGGCAGACTCTCGTGCGGTAGGAGTATGGTATGAGCCTGGAGAAGGAAAGCGTTAGGTAGACTACAGGTAGTCAACACAGGCCGATGACAGCCAGCAATAGCTGCGGTTTTACACAGAGGCCAAGACAAATCCCAGGTGGTTGTCCCATTGATGTCGATGATGAAAACCCTGAGGCAAAGTTTCCAAAAAGAAGATGTGTAAGATTATGCCAATTTGAATTAATTGAACAACTTCTTCAGTTCGTGCCTCTTGACGTAGAAGAGACACATCTCTTCATGACGTCGGATACGAGTCTGACAAAACATTAAGAAACGTTATTCTCTACACTACGGTTCTTAAATTACATATTTTTAATTGTAAACAAATCATCTAGAATTTGTATGCCTTAGGAACTACGAAAGAAAACTTCACACTTTGAAGATAAGTTGCATTGGGTGTTACAACCCATAGAATTCGCCTTCTATTTTCTGTGAAAATGCAAGGCAAGATGCCACATTTACATGATGATGAAATATACTTGCTTGTTACCTTAGCAGACTAGCTGAAAGACTCGCGCATTTCATTCACTCATGTAAGCGAGAGCTGACGTGTTCATTAGTTAATTGACCACGTACCAGGGCGTCACACAGCTGATTAGGAGCATTCATTCACAAATCACATACTGGCATTGTTATTGTCTTGTATTCACACCTTTGGCATATTGCTACGAGTACTTGTATTTGCTAAAGCTAATATCATGCTCCACTCAGTAACTGATACTTTGTTTCCACGCTGCTCCTTAACAATTCACAAATACATTTTTCTCACCGAATCTATTAATTGCAAAATTCATGAAGATTTTACTCGTTGAGCTCTGTATTTGTCTGTGTAAACCAAGTATTTTTATTGTAACTGTATTCTGGACCATATGAGTTTCAGATCAATAAAATCCAGTGTCTAATTTTCCAATGTGTGCATGGATGTATCAGGTCATGGCATGACCATAATATCATTACAGCCCTTGGCGTGGCCATAATATTTGAACAATCAATTTCAATGACCATTTTTTAATGCCTTCTTATGTTGTTTCTAAGCAAAAAAAGTAGGAAAATATGAGGTCTTAAAACACACTTCTCATAGGAGGAAAAAAAAACAAAAATGACAACTTTGAACCTGGTTCAACAGATGTCATCGCGAAGTTGTTGATTAATAATTTACTTAGAATAATTAATGATGAATGACAAATGTTAAAACCTGTTTCTAGTCCGGCAAACATGGGTTTCTGAATTGTATTCCTTTTCAAGAATGCATTTCTTAAAATACAACCAAAAAAATATAACATAATATGATATGGCAAGACAAATCATTTTGCTTTAATTGGTTTTTTTTAAAACAAATTCGAATTCACGTATCATTAAACCCACGAAATGAATTGCCAGATTACATAATGCCGTGGGTAATCCAGGATGTGGAGCTGTAACGGTGGCTGGGTGGTGTACTGGTGTAGTGGTGGTGTGCCAGTGTCGCTACACAGGTCCGGGTTCCTTCCTGCGGACACCACAGTTCAGTGGGCGCGTGTTCAGCCGTGACTCCTCGGAGCGCGCAGGAACCAGATTATCCACAAGTGTGCTGACTGCTGATTGTTAAAAGCAGACAGATATAATTAATCAACATTATTTACAATTATATTAACAATTTAATTCCCTTTACACACGATCCGGTCAGGTGCAGGATTAGAAGTAGCATACCGTTTAGAAATTAATGTTAGCATTCACATGATGTGGCATGGTTTATCCGGAGATCCCGTGATTCGCAACCGGTTAGACGCTTCCGGATCGTGTGCAAAGGGACCGGTCCGTAGTCCAGTGGCAACACTTCGGACTCGTAATTGGAAGGTTGTGCACAAAATATAGGTACCATTTATATTTCGAATGTACTCTTCGCTGAGTTGAAAAAAATTCATAAACCTTTACCAAAGACCGGTCACTGAAAGGTACATCCAACCTTACAACAACTGGGTCTTGCTTGAGAATTGGCGCTTTCTACAGCGACGACCAAGCTCGCAGAGGGCTCTTGAGGTGTGATACACACAAAAATAGCGCTCACCAAATAAATCATCCTAATATTATTATTATTATTATCATTAAAGGGGTAACAGGGTCGTAACTGGTCGTAACCCATGTATTTAGGCAGCGCCCATTTGCACAATGATAAGTATGAATGCTACGACGCCAACAAAACGTCGGGAATAATGTGAGTTCCCTACAACGTTTCGTCAAGTACCCCAAAAGTGTAATTTTAATTTAATTTTATTTTATTTTATTTATAAATATATCAAACGACCGTAAATCCAGTTTTAATTTCACCTCATCAAAATCCTTTTTCTTGTCAGAGCATGTCATGAGCATCATCACCGAGAAAAGCTGTTCATCAGTTGTCTAGAATTCTGTTTCCTGACGTAGTAATTAGTATCCTGCGAGTCTTGTGACACATGCCCGGATGGGATGGATATACAGGGCGTGGGTCAGTGTAGGGGAAGACTGACCCTGAGAGAAGTTGTTGTATTGCTTCTGGTGCTTCCCTGAGCTTACTCACCATGTGTTCTATTGTCCCCAGTGTGGCACGAGCATCGGCCCATCTGAGATGTGCGTGTCAGCGAGCAGGGCTGGTCCATCAGCCGCCTGGCACCCCGCCTGCTTCCGCTGCGCCGTCTGCAGGGAGCTGCTGGTAGACCTGGTGTACTTCTGGAGGGCTGGAAGACTGTACTGCGGGAGACATCACGCCGAGACTCTCAAGCCGCGGTGCTCAGCTTGCGATGAGGTAAAGCATTCAAGACAACCACATTTCGTCATCTGATTTAATATTTGGATACCATAGTTCCTTGCGCGTATAAGAATCATCATCTACAAAACACCCAAATGTTTCATAATTCGTCCAATCAACACGATCAAATAAATATGTTATTAATGCTCTTGGTACTTGGCATTACTTTATTACTTTATTACTTATAGGTTGGTATGAGGCTGACCACCCATACTGTAAAAAATGGTTCACTTTGCCAATGTCACCCCTGTTTCAGGGAATGTCGGCAGGAGTTGCAGGGCTTATGTTCATTTGAGTTTGGATTTTATTTGTAAGTACACAGTCAGCATTTGTAAGCGCGAACTACACGTGTTTGTTTGTGGGCATACATCTGAGAGCCTTAAATGAATATATCCTTGCAACTTATAGATTATAGATTATAGTACTTGGCATAGGATTTTTTTTACTTTTTTTTTGTATAGATTTCTTTTTAAGGTTTTGTTCTTTTTTATACTGAAATGTTATTTATTATTCGTATTCCTTGACTTATTGGTATGAGGCTGACCACCCATACTGTAAAAAATGGTTCACTTTGCCAATGTCACCCCTGTGTCAGGGAAGGTCGGCAAAAGTTGTAGGGCCTATGTTCATTTAAGGTGTGGATTTTATTTGTAAGTACACATTCAGCATTTGTAAGCGCGAACTACACGTGTTTGTTTGTGGGCATACATCTGAGAGCTTTAAATGAATATATCCTTGCAACCTAGATTAAAAATTATTACAGATTATTGTACTGATTATCAGCAAAATTCTTTTCTCACGTATCTGCATCTTTTGTGCGAGTAGACCTCTTTCAATTTCCGTTAGATTTTTTCTTGCACGCTTGTCCTTTTTTGGCTTTTGATTGATTCCTTTCTTTCTTTTAATTTGATGTTTTTTCCGAACACTATTTTATTATTCTTCTTTATGTGCCCTGTCATCTGACTTTGGCAATCACTTCGATGAACAAGTCCCGTTTAAAACAGCTCGTTCACACTTTGCATGCCGGTCCACTCCCTTGCATGTATTTCCCATCCAGGACATTTGTTTCCTACCGGGGCCTCTGCTCTATTTTCCCTATCGATAAAAGTTAAAAACGGTAATATTTTTCCCCACGTCTTCTTAAATATTGTACATTTGACAAAAGCTCCCTGTTAACTCTAGCGTGACTATTAAATGTTTTTTATTTTTTCATTCTTTCTCTATTGATTACTCTTGCATATTACTTCCAGTGTATTCATCCAACTTAAACCACCTATTGTCAATAATATAATTTATCGAGTGATCCACAGTCCACACCCAAGTAAGACAGACCTACAAGCAAACAGCAGTAGCTGCAGCCATTCCAATACACGACCTTTGGTGCATAAATCAATTGTTGGCCACGTGACCTAGTTTCATGCGGATTACGAGGCTTGGTAACACTTTTGTATGCTGTTTTGTAACATCGGTAACGAGTGGCATCAGCTGTTTGTTTTCTATGCGAAATGAGCGCATTCCAAGACATATTTAATGTGTTTTTTCCTGCGATGCTAGCACTCCCACGACACACATACTCTGCTTCAAATTCAGACAGGTATTAAATTCAGCTGTTAATGTTACCCCATTTACACACGATACGGATCCGGTCGTGAAATGTATGAGATCGCCAGACAAACAACACCGGATCGTGTGAAAACTAACATACATCCTCATACACTACGCGACTTCTGATTCAGTACCTGACCGGATTGTATGAAAAGAGAATTCCTGTTGAATTAGTACATACAATTGAAGATGATTGTTCATGTGATAAATAGACAACTTTCAAATGAATAGTCAGCACAGATAAATAGAGGGTAAAAAATATGATGTCATCCATAGGGGAAAAGCTAATTTATATATTGTTTGCTATGAAACCGTAGTCATTTAGACTTGTGATGTAACTATGTAAATTTGGAATTTTGTCCCGGCTCTATAATTTATAATCTCAGTTGAGCAGCAGATATTTTTCAGGGTAACTTCGCATTTACACATGCTTCATGTGTACTCACAAAATGAAAACCCAAACCTCAAATGAACATAAAACCTGCAACTTTCACTGTAAAAGTTTGGTAAAAGTGAATCAATTTTTTCAGTATAGATGCTCAGCCTCATATCAACCTATAATGAAGGAACAAAAATTATGAAACACATCATACAATATATTCAGAGGCAGAAAATCCATGGATCATCTGCCGCTTTAGGGGAATTTCATATTAACAAATATTTTTTTCTGAATAACACTAACCATGTCTAAAGGATAAGTGATGTTTTAAAAATAAGAAATTTGATCAAAAACTTTAATGATTGGCACGCTGCCGGTACCTGCTTTAATGTTCAGGTATTTAAATATAATAATCATATTAAACAGGTAGGTATTAAAGTTGCAAATTGGGCATACCTAATGATCATCCCTATCTCCCTAATAATATCAATTACAATATCTATTAACAAAGCGCTATCGCTGTCCTGCTTGATATCATAAAAAACAATCAAGAGTAAAAGGGATGGATGATGGTTTTATCGTATCGATGAAAATGCATCTCATTTTAAACCGAAACGTGCTCAAAAACAGTTCAGCTAAACGATATGAGATCCTTATATTCAAGGGTCAAAGTAAAATCGACAATAAAACTGGTCCACAGTCTTACGGTAAACGCCACGGACTTGTTATCGTAAGTTCGCTTCCCAGAGGTGCAGAAAAAAAATGATTTTCGAAATATGCTCTTCGCTGGGTTGAGCAATTCATCTTCACTAAAGAATGCAGCCTTGCAGAAAAATTGTGTTAACTGTAGGATCAAGCTCGCAGACGGATCTTGAGGTGTGATTCACACAGAAACAGCGCTCACCAAATTAACCATTACAATATTTACAATCTCTGGTGGGATAAACTGGGATGGGTCTTCGCCTTTCTGCTCCAGTCCCATACTCCCATCAAACTACAGTTCGTCACCACTGCATCCAGCCATCTTGATATTGGTCTTTCCTTTGCCCTTTGTTCCTCTGGGTACTTCACCAAAATCATATTTTCCAGGCTCCGATGGTCCATTCGCCAAATGTGACCCACACAATGTAGTCTGCTGACGTTAATTGACAGGAACTGATCGACCGACGTCTTGTTACAGAACATATAATTCAGAGGTAGTCATATATCTTTCAACTCATATCCATCACCGTTTTCAGACGTACAAATTTTTCTTGAATCTCTCTTCAGAGCAATGTTTTGTGAAGCCGTACTACTCGTATGTTTAATGTTCCGTACATAGCCCAGTGGTTGTGATGTTGCTTGTCTTGCGATCGCGCCGGTTCAGGGCTTTCGTGCCAGCGTTACGTGCACCTCGCACCGTGGTGCTGGGTTCGATTCCCGCTGCCAGACAATAAATGGATTATACATTACTTTGATTAATTAAGATGTAAGCAGAACTGATGCCATAATTGCAGAAATGCTAAGAATATGCAGATTTGTATAAATTCACTTCACTTTGTAAATTCGTGACTGCAAAATCACAAAGATTTTTTATCTACTTCTTCTTCCTTTTTTTCATCATCAATTTCTATAAGCAGCAGTGCCTTGTTATAATAGCCATTTTCTCTGTTTTATTTGCTATCTTTTTTTAGCTGCGAATAGGACGAGACATCCATCAGCTACTTCAAATCCTTGAATTACCCATATATAAAGTTTTTAGGCGACCGGTTGTTCATCTTCCCAAGATTTTTCCTTCAAAGATGTTGCTAAAAAAGGTGCTATGTCTAAGCTAGTGTCATATAAGTTAGGTTTTCCTCTTAAACATGTGATTTATAAGCTCTTTTTTCACCTACTTCCTGCAACACACTTTCGTTCGACTTTCTTTCGACTCATAATGTCTTTGATCCTTTTCCTTTTCTCAAGCATGTCGCACGTTTAATAATAAAGAGAAATAACTCGAAAATTGGGAAAATTGAGATTTTGTAATAAAACGCAAGAACAATGCGAGAAGAATGCGTAGAATGCGACAGCCGTTCAATTTGGACGAATATGACCGAGATAAAACATTGGCCGCCTTTTTCATCCCATACAAGTTGTACTGGGTGTCTGAACTTCAAACGCGTTTTCCCAACATTTATGTTTTTTGAGTTATTGCTCTTTATTATTAAACGTGCGATGTATAATTTGGTCAGACTCCCTTCGACGACTCAGTTGGGAGAGAGTTTTTTTTTTTTTTTTTAAATAAATTTTGCAACTTGATCAACAAAAATAACATTAAAAAAAACATTCATATTTTGGTTGATTATTTAACAAAGTACACACTGTTCATAGTTCTTTATTTGCTCTACATTTTTTTATCTCTAGAAAATGACTAACAAACTATAGCATGACGTAACTTCTAAGCTAACAAAACGTTTGTATTATTATAAAAGGAAGGCGAGAAGTAGGAATTCTTTTTGATTCTAGATCAGAATTTAATTGATCTGTGTTTTCGCCCACACGAGAAATTATAATTTTGGCCACATTTTGAATACCGGTCGCCATAAATATCCTTTAATGTTTGAAAATCTTTTATATCAGAAGTAACAAAAATTAAATAGATGCAATTTATTGCGAAATCCGCACCAATTTAAAAAAAAACTGTGACGGGTTGCTAAGGCAAATGCTAAATACAAAATAATACTAGTTAACTTTGTACTATCGACTATCGTTGACTAACTATTTACTAATAAGTAGATGTGATCCGGTCAATAAAAGTCGGCAGACGGCATTGGCTGGGTCACATCCAGAGAATGAACCATCAGAAAGTGGAAAAGATGGTTATGATGACGGACCCAAAGGACCGCAGGAGAGTGGGATGAAGGTGGCTGGACGTAGTGGTGGCAGACTGCCGTGCTAAAGATGACTGGGATAGAAATCCAAAATCTCAAATGAACATAATCCCTGCAACTCTTGCAGACCTTCCCTATAGCAGACATGAGATATTGGCAAAGTGAACCATTTTTAACAGTATTATTGGTCTCACTTATACGAACTTATAAGTTAAAGAACACAATTAAAAATATGAATAGTTAACCTTTTTAAACAAACAATATCTAAATGGAAAACATTACAGATCAACGGAATTTTTCTGTCCTTGGAAACTTCTTTTATTTCATCCTGAGTCATAAATTAGTGTCAGAATGTTGTCCTTAAATTTTAATGTATATTTGCAACTTAGATTATAGGTTATGCAACCCCTTATTTGTGTAGCAATGCCCTAATGGCCTCCCGTGCCTTGCGCCCAGTCCACAAATAATGTGTTCCAGTTAAAATGTTTGCATTTTAAACTGCGATGCAGTAGTGCTCTATTTCGGAACGCCAATTTTTCAATGCTCAACGGCGTAACTCTTTACCAAGAACTAAATATTATTCATTTTATCCCTACCTTACATTTCGGTTCAATCAAATCCTACCCCTGTATTCTGATTTCGCTAGCACACCTAGCGATCTATTTAGATTTTTAACTGCATTTTACGCACACAATCCCATTGTTGTGTGCCCACCCAGTACTACTCTAAATAAGAATAAATTGCTAAAATAGTCTACCATAATCAATTACGAAATGTACCTAATCTTATCTAATCTAATCTAAGCTGCAAGGATATATATCATTTAAGATTTATATTAAATGCATTCCCATAAATCATAAATCACAAGCAGACATGTATAATTTCGCGCTAACACATGCCGCATGTGGACCTACATTATAAAAACCCAATCTCAAATGAACATAAGCCCTGCAACTCTTGCCGTCCTTCCCTGAAACAGGGGGGACATTGGCAAAGTCAACCATTTTTTACAGTATGGGTACCTACCTAGGGAAAATGATGTTTTGGCCCTTGTATAAGTGCGAAGGAGAAGCGAACAACTGTGAAGGAGAGCGAATGTTAGTTTCTTAAAAATCATGTGAAATATTGACGCTCAGTATATTTTAGTACACTTAACAGTTTTTTTAATGCGTTGCCACTTTCGCCTGGCTTTACTTTTGTTTTTTTGACGCGGTTATTGTGTCTACTTGTCATAGCACTGCTGCCAACCCTCACTGTCAATGCTATATGTCACCTATTGTTCTCCTTTCTACAAGACTCGTACACACGAAAGTAATAACCCATTCGTGAACGCTTACCTTTTTGCCATCTATCTCTTTCACAATATCAAAAAAACCTTTGTAATTTCTTAGTTTTCCGTGATGGAGCTGTCTGTGGATCTATATTGTGTGTGATCAAAATATCGTTGACCAAAAAGTCCTGTGGACGACATGTCATGTGACCGGTTTGTCCATGCCCGAGCTGTCTGCGATCGGGTTGTCTGTGATCGATTTGTCTTGGACCCATTTTGGTGTCTAACGTTACCGCACTGCTTAACCCATTGCTTGCCGTAAATGGTTAATTCGACCTTCACCGTTTAGTACAAGTTAGAGCGCCGCTGTTATTCTGGCGTGTTATACTGAAATACTATTTCAAGGGATGCTCATGCATTACAAAAATAACGCAAACAATATTCAATAGGAACCTCAGCGTTTTAACAAAAATGTATAGACCTCAAACGCTCACCAAATGCGCACTTTTATGCTCCATACGTTTTTTGGTAAAACGTTATGCTTGAGTTTTAACGCAAAGTTCTATGCTTGGGGTACAATGTAACATGTTACATTGCAATTGCATATTCGTGTTCGAAAAGCGTGTACACGTAATTATTATTCCTATTTGAATTATTTGGTGAATAAATTCCTCATTGAACACTAGGCCTTCAAATTAAATCAATAACATGCTTTATACGTGTAGGTATGTTCCTTGGCTGAGGTTGGTATGAGGTTGACCCCCATGCTGTAAAAACTTGGTTCACTTGTGCCAATGCCACTCCTGTCAGGGGAAAGCGGCATGAGTTTTCAAAGTTTCTGTTCATGTGACTTTGGTTTGGATTCTATTTTCGTATGCGACGAGTGGAACTGTTATGTTTAGATTAAAAGGTATCTTCAGGATACTTACATCCGGCTAGCTCTCATCAGCATCACTCTCAGGGCGTGGGGTTCTTTCTTTGGCATTGCTTACTTGTATCCTGGGAAGGGTTTTATAATGAAAAGATAAAGTTAACATGAACAAATAAGGGTTTATTACTGTACTAATATGGGGGAAAAGGGGAAATAAGGGATTGGCCAGACCTACAGGTTGTCACTAGAACACTCCCTATTCCGTTGGCTGGAGTTCTAAACGGAAGGCCTGGGGCAGCGCCCCAGGCTAGCGGCGGTTCACAAGGCGGACGCCTCCACACGTTGGAGCCCCTGGGTGGGCGCTCCTATGCCTCTGGTCCACAAGGTGGGTGCCTTGCTGGCAGCAAAACCAAGTAGATGGGGGGGGAGGGAGCTCCATCGTAGTGCCCCCTCTTGCACCGCTTGGTGCTTGGTCGCTAACTCTGACTCACTTCACGTCTCGCCGGGAACTAACGAACGACGCCCTGATTAGTTCATACGGTGCAGTTCGGCCGCTTCCGTGACCGTTCGGCTCCGTTCGGCCCACAAACACACACTGCACACTTCGGGATTGTTTTTTTATAATATGTTATTTAAAATAACATAACAGAACTTACTTATTTTCACCATGCGCCTTGGCTTGAGTATAGACTATAGGTAGGTACTTATTTAAACAAAATCTTCTAACCCTTTTTAAGCATTACTGATTTAGGTATCATCATTTTTGCATCTTCATATGTGCCTCTATCATCAACAAAATGTATAGGTACACAAGTACATTGATACAATTTATTAATGGAAGTCGTACGTTGTGATCTCGTTTGGCGCCCACTCATCCTGTCACCAGAAGCCGTTCTTGATTTCGTCATCTTCCTGATGTTAATGATGATGATGATAATGACGCCTCCGAGGATGTGCCCCATCAGAGGCGGGCAGCGCCATTTCAAGCAATTGCTGCACTCCTCAAATTGCCTATATAATAAAAGTCAGCTCCCACCAAGCAACAGAGTGCATGCAGTCTTAAATCAAGTACTACCGCAAAATATGCAACTTTAATAATGCTTAAGTTTACGTTTCATTCTCCTTCTATTCCTTTCTCTGTCCACTCTTGGGCGTAGGCTTTCTCTAATCTTTCATATCAGGATGACTTGTTTGGTTTCATTTTTGCATAATTCATACCTCGAGAGGCCTCTGGTCGTCACTATGGAAAGCGTAAATTTTTAAGCAAGACACGGTTGTTGTAAGGCTGAATGGACCTTTGGTTACATATGGCGTAGCGAAACACGTCATGCCCTTGAAATAAAATCAATCAAGTCAACAAAGCCTCCTTGATAACTGATAAAAATCCTCCCTGAACTACATTTACTGTTAATTAAATATATTCGAGTTTAACGGTTAAAAAATATGTAAGAAAAATACAGTAAGAAAATATAAAATAACTTATATAAGTTAAATGCTGATTTATTTGGTTGTAAAGATGCTTGATTAGATTACGCAATTTCACAAATAATTAATTGTCAAATAAATCTTCTGCTCTGGGAAAACTGAAACAATATGTTCCCAAGGCTTCCAATGCAATCGTCACACTGCAATCTTATTGTCTCGCTGCAGCAAACGATGCGCTCATTTGTTTGATGTCGCTAGTTCAAGATTCTCGACCAATCACGAACGAGATGTGACGCCACTGGCTGCCATTTGGCAAATCAATACGAATCAATGATCTATTGAAAATCATTCTTAAATAATTATTTCTGGCCTGTATTTTTTTGTAATATTGAAAAGGAAAACACTTAATTTTACTTTCTTTCTTTCCAGATTATTCTTGCTGACGAGTGCACGGAGGCCGAAGGCCGCGCGTGGCACATGAAACACTTCGCGTGCTTGGAGTGCGACCGACAACTGGGAGGACAGCGATATATCATGAGGGATCAGAGACCTTATTGCCTGCGCTGCTTCGATGCCATGTTCGCCGAGTACTGCGACGCATGTGGAGAACCCATCGGAGTGGACCAAGGACAGATGTCACACGAAGGCCAACACTGGCACGCCGCAGAAAGATGCTTCTGCTGCCACACCTGCAACGCATCATTGTTAGGAAGACCTTTTTTACCTAGAAAAGGTGCAATCTACTGTTCAATCGCGTGTTCGAAAGGAGAACCACCTACACCTTCAGATAGCTCAGGACCAAGAGTGAGACCTCCAAGACCTCCTAGAACTAGGCCACCACCTTCACCTCCTTCAACATCGCCATCAACAAATCTCCCCTCTTCGCCTGCAGCAATTTCAGCTGTGGCACATAGATCTTTAAAAAGTCCTACTCCTATGCGATCACCTAAAATGGGTAGACGAGCATTACAAAGGTCACCTAGACCTGGTATATGTCCGCCTTCTCCTACTATGAGCAGCGAAACTCCTCCCTTGTGTAACATTGAAGATAGAAGGGTAACGGAATATTCTTATGCCACTAATAATGAAGAAACAGTTGAGGAAGAAGGTGAAGATGAAGATATCTTACCTTGTTCCACTACAACTGGCATAGAATCGTTTCAGCACAGTGAGTCTTTTCAACATAGTGAATCGTTCCAGCATAGTGAGTCCCCACCACATAGTCCACCTCCCTCACCACCTCCCCAGCCCCCAACCCCACCAAGATCCCCTCATCAACTACCACCTGCATCACATCCTGCAACCTACAGTGGTCCAGGCTACAGCAAGAGCTTAGACAGAGTTCTAGGAGACAGAGAACAAGGCGGAAATGATGACTGGCACGCGACTAGAGACAAAAGAAGAGAGCCACTTCAACTTGAATCACTAGCTGACGCTTTAGGATGGGAGGAAGGAAGAGAAGCAGCTCAGCAAACAGCATCCATGCCAGAACTCGCAAGATCACCCAACATCGCGATGGAAGAATCCAAACCAACGAAATCACCAAGGACACAAAAAGGCCGTGCAAATCTAAGCGTACGCTTCCAAGGTGATGTCAACAAAGGGTTTGAAGGCGACAACCCAGATGGTTCTGTGCCCGAAAACTCCAGGCACAAGAGGCGTTCTCATTATGGTTCGCATTCAAGAGACGATGATGATGACTGTTGCTCTACGTGTTCTTCCAGTTCCAGCAGTGATGACTTATACTCCCTTCCAGCGAGGAAATCCTGTGGAGGAGTGAGGATAGCCTATGTCCCCAATGATACGATGGCAGCTGCTCGCAGGGCGCGGCCTCAGAGAGGGGCAAAGCCTTCTCAGGACGAGCGCTGCGTACTGTCCTGATGCCGCTCCAGACGTCAGCTGGCAACCCTGATTGCCAAAACCCTTCCAGCGTTGTTATAGCGCAAATCAAGGTACACCAGATTTTAAAAAGAAAAACTGATTTTTAGACTCATCGATGCTTTTGTCGCGCCTTATATGTGTTAACCGAAAAATTTACAAAAAAATATTTATGCCCGTACTTACACCACAATTCACAAACGATACTTTGAAATTTTTCATTGCTATGCGTCAATTTTAAACATGGTATAATATATAATAGTAATATTTCCAAAAAAAAGAAGTGCTATTTTGTGAATTCACTGCAAAGACATCACAGAGCCGTAGCATTTCCTGAAATGACGCACTTTCAAATCGGACATGAAAACATTATGACTTTCTCTACGGCTCTTATATCGTGTGGTAAGGCATCAAAATAAAGGATTGTCAATGATCGACAAATATTTGAGCCTATTCACAGCAGAGCTGTGTTTAGATCTGTATGTCCTCCCCATGCCCCCCAGTGCGTCCACCACAAATTATTCTGAAATAGTGGCGCAATGTTTTGTGTACTGATTTCGAATACATACTTATATACAGCGTTTGTGTAAAGTGTACCTTTTGAAGCTTAAACTCCCAAAGACATGCTTAAAATTGACCCATAGCATCGTTTGTGAATATGGATGTTATTATGAATTATTGCCTAATTAATATTTATTTTGATAATAAAATACATTTATGGCGAATTATTAAAGACATGTTTATTTTACATACTTTATTTAAATTGTTTTTTGTACAATTTGTAATGTTTTATCATGTATTATTACTCTCCATATACTTGCCAAGGATATAAAAAAAATATGACATTCTTTTTAAATATAAAAACAGAAGTAGGAAAATATCCAATGTTCTTCCAAAAATGTCATAATTATACATATTATATATTACTTTAAAATAAATTTAAAAAATATTTTTATGGTTAAGCATTAAATTTAGTTTTTAGTACAAAGTATTTTTTAGTTTATGAGTTTGTAGCATTTTGTATAGAATAATTTAGAATTTATTTATCTGTAATGTATTAAAAAAGATTATTATTTATTGCATTTTATAAATAAGTAATTTAAAATATCATGGTATAATTATTATGGTATAATATATCAAGTCTGCACATTTTTTAAAAAATGGGATGTTGTCACAGATATAGTAAATAAATAAAAGAAAATTTATTTCTTGTTTAATTTGATAGCAGTATGAAATATCCGTTCAGAGACATTTAATGGCAGAGTGATAACTACAGTGCGTATCACATTGGCGTATTTTTAATCTACTTACATCATTTTGAATTGACATATGACTGACTGTCCTGTCTCTCGTGAAATATTCAATTTGTATGGATAGTGGTGGTCAGATTCGTAACTTAGATCCTTAGCAGTCACTCAACCAATCACTAGTGCCTAGTAACCCGGCCAAGTGAAATCACATTTTTATCTGCCAGATTTAAATGTACGGACTCCATTAAGGAAAACTTGGCTTAAATATTTTACACAATGAAATAAACCCTTTTTTTCGGTGGGTATCCCAAAATGATTATATTTTGACAAATAACCCTTTCATGCCCAGCACGCTTTTGTCAATTGCTTTTGTACGAAAAACGCAGATTTTTCAAATAGCAAATATAACCTTTGAATTTGGATCACATTATCTATTAATCCGATACATTTAGGAGTATTTACTGATTCAACGAGATTGTTGAATAGAATCTATAAAATTTATCATATTGAAGCAACCAAGCTGCAATTTTTTTTTTGACGGGTTTTGAAAAGAAATTCATGATTATTGTATTTGATTTCGACATAATTTTAGGTTCTATTTTTAGCTTTTGAATGATATTATCAAATACTTAATACACTACAAATTATTGATGCATTTTGATTATATTGTTAAATCGGGGCTTTGGCCGAACGGTTAAGCAAGTTATTGTCCTAGCGTATGTTAAAAATAAAACAGTCGATCCCCCTCACACACTTTTTATGAAAGCTGTAGACCTGAGTTAAGAGATATCATTGGGTAATATAAAATGAAGAATTCATTGAATGTTTACATTAATGAAATTTACAAAAAAATGTAACACCAGTTTCTGACCAGGCAAAGAATAGTTGGTGAATTGCATTTTTCTTGTTGATTTAAAAAAACAAACATTTTAAAAACACCACAAGAAATACATGTCAAAAGAAAGTAAATAAAGTTAGCTAAACGCGATACGAGTGTACTCGTAAACGTCAAAATTACTTAAAACGACTTCGGTTTTTAAGACAAACTGCACTATTTAAACATCATGAAATAATAATAATATAATAACAACAACTTATTCCTGAAATACAAAATATCTAACAATGTTTGGATATACTTTTGACGACGCAATATTTTTTAGCAGTTACTTTTACAAAAATCTTAAAATAATTGCATCCAATCTCACAATTTGACTAATTGATTATTAAGAAAATTTGTCATGGTTTCAAATTCATTTTACTAAATTAAGTCACAGAAAATGAGACATTTATTTATGACACATGGCCTTACGACGATCATTTTTATTTATTTTCAAATTTTTTCTTTATTTAATTTTTTTTTATTTTAAATGCTTAATCCTCCCAGCTGTTCTGCCATTTTTAAATACATATGTAACCACCTGTGCTTTATTTAGTGTGAAAATTGTATAAATGTTGTAAGCTTTTATAAATATTAATTTTAAGGAACTACTTTTTAATTTTATATAAATATATTTTGTACAGTATTTAAACCCGGTACTTAAAGGGTTACAGGGTTTTTGATAAATTGCTGATTCACATAATATCATCCTTCATGATCTTTAAATTATAATAGAAGAAAAAAAATACTTTAATAAACAAATGTATAAAAAATTCATTGTTAAAAAACTGATTTTTACAATATTTTATTTATTTAAAAATCATAGAATTGGCAAAATTTTAGGATTGAAAAAAAAAGTTATACTTCTAAATACCTCGGTTTGTTACTTTTATGCTTATCATAGACCTTAACCCTTTGACTACCGAATCCATAAGGAAAATGTAAAATGCCAATTTTGGTTTTTTTTCATATTGTAGGTATTTATAATTAAATTTATTGCATTAATATAACAAAAAAACAACGCGAGATTGTCGTACAAATATCAGCTAATTAGTAAAAAATAAATAAATTTTCAAAGTAAACTTATGTTTTTTTTCTGCTCCAAAACATGAATAAATTCAAAATAAGCCACTAATAGTATAAATCAGAATATCAGTCAGAAAGAATCAAAAATGGAAATCTAGATGTTTTCGAAAACCATCAGAAACAATTATAAAGTAATTTCCAGTGTTTTAATACGTATTTGGCTTATTTTTTATGATAAAAAACCTAGATCGCTGCTTTTGATTATATGGGCTCATTTGGCAGTTGCATGACAATTAGTTTTTATTTTTTAATAAGAAAAAATGGCTAGAAAAGATGATGGCTAGTGGACAACCCAAACCCTAAAGTGACCATGGATAGACAGAAAAAGCATGGAGAGACCGAAAAAAAATTACAATATTTTCTGTGTCATATGAAAAGAATGGATGACCAATACGCAGGACAAAGAAGAGAAGAAGAAAAACAAAGATGCCAGAGGCCAGCAGTGAAGAGACAAACGCTTATAAGAAAGGCGTTTCAAAGGGTAGAACCTCTTTTTCCCCAGGTAAGGAAGCTGGACTTACATCCTCTTTTTCCTTACAACCTCTTCTTCCCCAGGTAAGGAAGCTGGACTTACATCCTCTTTTTCCTTACAACCTCTTCTTCCCCAGGTAAGGAAGCTGGACTTACATCCTCTTTTTCCTTACAACCTCTTCTTCCCCAGGTAAGGAAGCTGGACTTACATCCTCTTTTTCCTTACAACCTCTTTTTCCCCAGGTAAGGAAGCTGGACTTACATCAACAATTTTAATTAAAATAGGGGTTGTTAAGGCTGAGTAAACCTTGCTTGTATAAAGTCTAAGGATAAAAGAAAAACTCTTTTAATTTTTATTTTTTCCTATTTATTTATATCACACAACCCGTAAAAAATGTGTGATCATCAGAGTAAAGACCTCCCGAAAGATGGCTGAACGGCGGGCGCACGTCACACGTCTATGTAACTAGGGTCCTCAGCAATCAACAACAAATAAAGAGTAAACCTTTGCCCTAACAACTCGGTCGAGTGACTTCACATGTGTTTGACGTTTTGAAATATGCAGACCTCAATGAAAAATATCAGGTAAAAGAGTCAGGTAAATTTAAAATTACCTTACCTACTTGGAGCGTTTTTTGTACGAATGTTACAAATTTAACTAATTTACAAAAATATGTAACTAGGGCCTTTAGCAAAGAATAACAAAATATGAGGTAGCCGTTTCTTTATCAACCTGGCCGTGTGATGATCAAACCATTTTGCCGTCGCCAATATATTATATGCGGTCCTCATTCCTTTTACTTTCCATTAAAATTATTCAGCTTTTAAAATATCCGCCTTCCTGAAACTTTGCATGAATGAATTAGTCATGAATGAATCTGGCCTCGTTTCAGGGTTGAATGGAAGGTCTGGTAGACTGTCCCATTCACTAGGATGACCCCAAATGCTGTGGCCATTGTTTCTGACCCCATTTTCCGGGGTTCAATGCTTTTTAGTTACCCCTAGCTCGGATGGTACCCATTGATTAACTACCCACGCTCTACGAGTGGTGTTGGTGAAGGCAGACGCGTAGGTTTTTTAAGTTCTACGAACTTTCAGTGCTAGGTTGTTGACCCATGGTTGTTACTAGGGGTTCCACGGCATATCGGTCACAGACAACACGTCCACAGCTTGGCCATGGACAAATTGGTCACACGAATTATCGTCTACACGACTTTTCGGTCAACGACATTTCGTTCACCTACAATAAATGTTCCACAGACACCTTTTTTTTCATTTAATAGATTTGTAAAGAGGAATGTAATTCACCAATCTATTCTGCCTGACCAGAAACAGGTATTAATATCATTAATTAATATTTCATCATTGTTTATTTTAATGAATTATTAATTAATGATTACCCAATAACATCTGTTGAACCAGGGTTAAAGTTATGGTTAAATGATCCAGGCGGGGATCGAACCAACGTTGCTCTATTCCAAACACGCTAGAAAGATCAGCCCACTTGGCCTCCTCGGCCATAACACCAACAATTCTTGCTCGCTTCTATCGCAGAAAATTACAATTAATTTAACTTTAATAATTTTAAAGATTTCATTCGGTGCTATCCTTAAACATTTTTGTCGTCCGTTGAGCCCACGCTTTGAAAAACTAATGATGCATTTGTATGAAGACCTGTCAATCCAAGATGGCCGCAAGTGAACAGCTGATTAGTTTTCATACAAATATCATCGAAATTCGGTAGGTAAGAATTACTGTGCTGGTAAAACTTCCAGCCCAGGCATCATTAGTTTGTCAAAGCGTGGGCTCAACGAACGACTAAAATGTCTAAGAATAGCACCAGAGTACAAGATTTCTTTAATGGAGCTGTTATGGATCTATACTGTATGTGATCGAAACATCGTTGACTGAAAAGTCGTCTGGACAAACTGTCGTGCGACCGATTTGTTCATTAACAAGCTGTCTGTGGACGAATTATCTTTGACTGATTTGTAAAAAAAGTGCATATGGCATACTTTTACCCACCTTGATGTATGGAAGCGAGGCCTGGACGGTGAATGAAAGTGAAATTAGTAAAGTCCATACTGTTGAAATGGACTTTCTAAGAAGTATGATTGGGAAAAAACGGAGTGACAGGGTGAGGAATGATTTTGTAAGAGAAGAATGTGGTGCAAGAGAAAGTGTGAAAGTGAAGATTAAAAGAAGTTTGTTAAGATGGTTTGGGCATATGGAGAGAATGAATGAGGAAAGACTGACGAAGAAAGTATATGTTGGTAGAATAGATGGATGTCGTGGTAGAGGAAGACCGAGAAAGGTATGGATGGACCAAATATCCGAAATTGCGAATGAATGGAATATCCAGAGTCATAATAAAAGAAGAGCTTGTATGAAGAAGGTTATGACTCTGGAGGAAATGAAAGAAGTATGTAAGGATAGAAAGAAATGGCGGTTGATCTGTGATGTTGGCGGCTAGGGTTTGTTAAAGTAAAATTGGTTTTTATGATTTAGTTTTTTATGTCCATGTATATATTATAATTTATTGATTTTAAAAATGTAATTTGTCATGTATGTTCCTTGACTTATAGGTTGTTATGTGGCTGACCACCCATACTGTAAAAAATTGGTTCACTTTGCCAATGTCACCCCTGTTTCAGGGAAGGACTGCAAGAGTTGCAAGGCTTATGTTCATTTGAGATTGGGTTTTTATATTGTAGGTCCACATGCGGCATGTGTTAGCGCGAAATTATACATGTCTGCTTGTGGGAATGCATTTAATATAAATCTTAAATGATATATATCTTTGCAGCTTAGATTAGATTAGATTAGATTAGATTTGTCATGACACGGTTAATCGGTGTATCTTTTAAGCCCATTAAAATTTCCCAGCAATATGATTCAAATTATGGATGGTCAGTATTTCCCTGACCCCACTTCAACTGAAAGTGGTTGGTGTGAGGCCGGCCCCCTTAGCCGTAAAAATAAATAGGTTCGAATCTCCACATGTGACCCCTTCGGGGATAACTCAGTCAAGACGTTACACTATATGTGTAGCTTAGTTGCGTTGCGTATAGGTTTATATCAGCTGATGTGACGCGGTCAAAATGTTCTCTTTACAATTTGTGTGAAATTTATATGATGAACAGCCTGATCACCTGTATAAGAACGGCCATATTTTATCGCTTTCTACCTACGTATATAATATGATTTTAAGATATGTTGTGCTTCTTACTGAAAACTGTTAAATAATAGACTCAAACTAGCAGTAACAATAAACAAATAATAAAGAAGAAGTAAAGTATTTTTATATTTTGGGTTCATTGAAATAAAAAAAGTAAATAAGATAGATTTACTAAAATAGTTTCAAGTTTATTTTACAAACTTTTTCTAAAAAATACATGTTATAATAATATAACTGGTTGAAGTATAATTTTGAAATAAATAAAGAATATAGGTAGGTACTCAACGGAATTCAACCGAAAAAGAATCGACTTGGCAATGGCAACGATGGCAACTTTGAAGCCTATGTTGAAGTGCTGGCAATTTATTTGAAATTCGAATGTCAAAATGAGTTTTGTTTCTCGCATAGGTTTTACATAAAAAGGTATTGTGATTGATCATGTTTGTTTATTTAAAAAACAACAATTTAAAATCTACTAATGATGAGGAAGCACATCCCAAGTCCTGAACAATATTTGTTGTGAATATGACGTGCATCTGTTCAGGAGTTCTTCAGTTTGAATGCCATTAACGCACAATTATTTTGTATGGGGAGGCCGTTGAATTTTATATTATAGGGGGATTTATATTGCCAGAAAGGTCTATTGATAGAAAGGATATTTGCATTAATATAATTATTATTTCTACTTAACAACTGTTCATTATTTACTGATGTACGCAACGCAACTAAGCTACACATATTATAGTCCTCTCTGAAGAGGTTGCATGTGGCGACTGTAATCTATTTATTTTTACAGGTAAAGGGGGCTGCCTTACGCTGACTACTTGAGTGGGGGTACTAATAATAATTATAACAGTATTGCATGTAGAAAAAAGCCTCCGATTAGAAATCAAGTGTGTGACTAATAGGGAAGTATTTTCTTCGGCCAGGAAGGGTGAAATTTATTTCATGATAAGCTGAAAGTTTATTGAGATCGCTTAGTTGCGTGTTGAATCTATTAATGCGCCCAGAAACCACTTAATGGCTAAACAAACCAACCACCTTCCCTCAGAAACTAACAAGATGGCGTGAGGTTGATCATTCATACAGTAAAAAAATGTTACACAATGATACACGGATCTTAATGAACATTGCCGTGCGTATATGAAACGACCAACTTATAAAATTAATCGGGGTCGTTTTTTACGAAATACACATAAGTATTATACAATTGTATATTGTTGCCGACCCTGATGTTTGGAAGCGAGTCATGGACGGTGAATGAAAGAGAAGTAAATAAGGTATGCACCGTAGAAATGGCTCATTTGAGAAGTATGACAGGAAAAACACTGAAAGATAGAGTGAGAATCGAATGGGTTCTGAATGAATGCGGAGTAAAAGAAAGCGTGAAAGTGAAAGTTCAAAGAAGTTTGATGCGATGGTTTGGACATATTGAAAGGATGAATGAAGGCCGACTGACAAAAAGAGTGTATAAAGGGAATGTAATAGGTAAGCGTGGAAGGAGAAGACCTAGGAAAGAATGGATTGATCTGATAAGTGAGATTGCGAATGAATGGAATTTACAGAGTGGAAACAAGAGAAGAGCATGCATGCAAAGAGTGATGAAATTAGATGAGATGAAAGAAGTATGCAAGGAGTCAAGTGGAGGCACTTGTGTGGAGGTACCGACCACCCCTAGAGGAATGGTGGCAGGATACAATACACCACAATACTCACTCCTAAATCCTCAAGACCTCGCTGACACCAATTCTGATAACTGCGGCCATATAAATTGTTTTTGATTTGCAATAAAAAATATTTTTTGAAACAAAACAACGCCTTTTTTACAAATTTTTTGACTTTGAATTTTCTGACGTAGTTTACGATCGTGAATTTTTTTTTAATATAAAATATTTGAAAAATGAAACAACACCTGTTTACACTTTTTTTGTCTATGAAATTTGTGCCGAGTCCATGAACATGACATTACGAACTAAAGTTATATGATTGTATTTTTTATTAATTATTCAGTATTTTGAAAGAAAACATCTCCTATTGGACATTTTTTATCTTTAAAATTTGTTCATTAACATTAACCGCAAAAAAATTAAAACAACTTAAGTAAATTTTCTGAATGTAAGAATTTAAACTTTCAAATATTTCAATTTCGATTAAGAAAATTGATGTTGAAAACAGTTCACAACTTTTTCAATACATAGTTACGATTTGACCCTAGAAACTTCACTTATTAGGCAAACAAATACCAATTGAATTATTTAACACAGGGGCTGATTTTATTTGAGTGGCGTGCCTCGAGATTTCAATGCAATCCTTGTTACAAAACTAAATGCTATTTCCAATCTAAGGCCCGGTATATTGAACTGTAGTAATATTTTAGTTAACTATTACTTGAACTTTTATTCAAAATACTCAATCTCGAGTTAACTAAAACCGAACATTGCCGAAGTATGAAGCCACGCCCCCAAATCTTGGAAATAATTAAAATGCCATTCAAAAGCTTTAAAACAAACAACTATTCATAAAAATCATATCCCTTACCTTAATTAAGCTAGAAAACGAGACAAAAAATGTTCAGTTTGCAACAATTTTGATGTATCCTTACATTAAAAAAGAACAGCTGCTGTCAGTGAAGCGCCGCCATCTTGAAAATCGAAAGTTAAAGTTACTAAATATTTACTGCCGAAATTCGGTGAGTGAAATATTATGATGATTTAACTACAATTGCATTTTAGTTAACTTTACGATACTTCAAAATACCGGGCCTTAGAAAGCTTTAAAAAAGTTAGAATGCCACAGAGTAGGCGTTGTGTACAAATTTGAAAGCAAAAACTTGAAAAATAAGAGATAATACTACTGTTGCATTTTTTTTTGATAATGGCAAATCTCAACTTAATTATTTGTTTACTGTACATAAATATGTATGTTTATGTCCAATATCATTTGAACGTTTACGCCGCTCAGGTGTATGTTGGGATAATGTCTGGTGCGTACAGACAAAATGCCTTTCGTGATGTGTGTTTGGCAATTTATTTTGTATATTTTTAATTTATTTATGATGGTATTGATTCACATGTGATTATAAGTACGAGTGGTCTATTAGATCAGATCTAATCAAATCTAATCTAAGTTGCAAAGATATGTTACATTGGATATTCACATTACCTGCATGTTCACAACCAGACACGTACAAGTTCGCGCTTGCACATGCCGCATGTGAACCTACCACACAAGAATCAAATCTCAAATGGACATACACCCTGCAACTCTTGCCATCCTTCCCTGAGACAGGGGTGACATTGGTAAAGTGAACCATTTTTACAGAATGGGTGGTCAGTCGCATACCAACCCATAAGTCAAGGAACTTTCTCTTTCATTTCCTAAACTATATGGAAGAAAGAAAAATTAAGAACCAAACGAGAGATAGTTTCTATTCTCAGCCTTACCTAGACCTCCTCCAATTTTCTTCATGCCTTTCAATCGGCTGCTGTTTACATTTTTTTTTTAATTCGACATTTCGATGTTTAATTCGGTCGATAGCTCAGTTTCTAGAATGCTCAAATTCTATATCCAGTGCTAGGCTCAAACGTTAGTTCTAGTACGGCCTTGGCTCAAACCCAACCAAAATTGTCAGAAATGGTTTCCCATTTCAGTTTTTATTTCAAGCCCAAAATAAAAACGCTCTAGAACTGAAGGCTCCTATTGCAGCTGAAGTGGTTTTGGCAAGGCTTACCTGTAAAATCAAATGGGTTCCACTTGCCACGTGCAACCCTTTCAGGGATATCTAGGTAAAAAGTTACTGTAACTGTTACGCTATTCCGCTAGAGTTGCCCAGAGGCTCAAAGCCTCTACAGAGTTGTCGCCATTTCTTCCAATCCATGCATAATGCATCTTTCAATTCATTCATATCCATTATCTTTTTCATACATTTCATTCTTTTACATTCACTCTGTACATCCTATTCTTTCACAGTTTCATCATTCTGATCCAGGTTAAAAAAGCTACGCTATAAACATTTTAAACACCTGAGCCAATAATGTGTGGTAGTTGTGATTCTGTTTCTCTATTAAGAGCCCTTAAATTTTGTTGAAGCAGAATATATGGATTAGGGTAGCTGGATATAGAAACCAGCCCCCAGCGATAAATCTGTGATAACATCAAAACTACTTTATTGGCGGTAGAGTGGAAAAACTGGAAAAAACGTATTTACTTATTCATTCTTTTTCAGGTCAGGCATTTTTAAGGTGTTTGGTTCGCACTATAGAGACATCTGACGACCGCGGAAGCAAAATTTTATCAAATGTAATCATTGATTAAGGTGCTAGTTCCAAGAACAGATTTTGGATAAGTAGCCTTTGCCAATGTCACCCCTGTTTCAGGGAATGTCGGCAAGAGTTGCAGGGCTTATGTTCGTTTGAGGTTTGGATTTTATTTGTAAGTACACAATCAGCATTTGTAAGCGCGAACTACACTTGTTTGTTTGTGGGCATACATCTGAGAGCTTTGAATGAATATATCCTTCCAACTTAGATCATAGATTATAGATAGATAGCTTTTCAAAGATGAAGCATAAATTATATTGTCTAATGTTAGTTTGTATTTCTCTCCCTTTTAAACGCAGCGAAGAACAGATGAAAAAAAACACAGTAACTGTGTATAAACAAGGAAAAGCTCAATGAAGAAAAGGAAAAATTAAACCTAAACAAGCATTGCATAATCCGGTTGATAGCTCAGTTGGTAGAGTGCTTGCATTCCATGCCGAGAGCAAGGGTCCTAACCCTACCGAGGGTGTCAGAAATGATTTCCCGTTTTGATGTTTATTTCAAACCCAAAATTAAATAACGGCAAGGCTTACTCAGCCTTCGCAATAAATGAGTACCAACCCCCTCGGAAGTTGGGAAACCCTTACTTCAACTGAAGTGGTTGGTGTAAGGCCGACCCCCTTACCTGTAAAAGTAAATAGATTCGACTCGCCACTTGCAACGCCTTCGGAGATAATGTGGCCAGGAGTTACACTAAATGTGTGGCTTAGATGAATTTTTATTTTAGTTGCTTAGTGAGGTAAGTAAATTAAATTATATTTCTAATGATTTGTGTACTAACAAAGTGTAACTTTCAAAATTGTTTTTCTTTATTCGTAGCCCTGTTTATTTTGACTTTTTTGTGTTTTTTCTGTGTAGACCATGGTATATCTGCAGCTTTTTTATCTGCCGACGTTTCACTTTTACTAGCAGAAAGCATTTTCAAGGCGAATTATCAAAGTGACGTGGTGGTCTTCGCTGTCTTCTTTTATCTTTTTTTATTTTTTTATTTTTTTACATAGAAAATTAACAGTGAACTTACGAATAAAGAAAACCTTGTTTTTCTCTATGAATTAATAAAGTTGCGGAAGATAGATTGAGTGTACAAGAAAACTACCTCAATAAAAAATATATATAATTTTTCAGTACTTTTTAGTGCAGGTTTAGCAAGGCAAATAAACATTGTTGTGTAAAACGTATTCTGAAGGCATTTTATGAAGGAATTACCAAATATCAAGTGCTCATATAAATTCTCCAGCCAACAGCCGGAACAAAACAAATAATAAACCTACTTTTTAAATGTTCCTTCATTTCCAACACAAAAAATCTGACATTTTCTTGAATAATGATTATTATACAATCATTAGTTGAATAAAGTTATATCATTACTTTTGTTTCTTGAGTTTTGGTTGGTATGAGGCTGACCACCCATACGTAAGAAATGGTTCACTTCTGCTAATCTCACCCCTTGTTTCAGGGACGAGCGTCAAGAGTTGCAGGGTAAACATGAGTTTATTTGACATTTTACTTTTTTATTTTGTGAATAGATATGCAGTATGTATAAAAGTGAGCTTACACGTGTCTGCCTGCTTGCTGGCACTCACTCAATGTGAATTTAAGTAAATTTCTCTGCAACTACATAAGATTATAGATTAGGGTTAATTTGAGTATATCTATGTGTATAATTTAAGTTACAGGAAGATATTTATATTTAAGGTTCACTCAAAAAGATTCACATTGAGCTTTTTCTATGCATTATGGGTGATCAACCACGACCGGTCCGTAGTCTAGTGGTTAACACTTTCGACTCGTGATTGGAAGGTAGTGAGTTTGAATCCCAGCGGAGCACGAAAAAATATTTCATTTTTCAAATTTGCTCTTCGCTGGGTTGAAAAATTAATCTGCCTTTACCAAAGACCGGTCCATCCAGTCTGACACCAACTGGGTCTTGCTTGAGGATTGGCGCTTTTGACAGCGACGACTTACTTCGTAGAGGACTCTTTAGGTGTGATTCACCCGAAAACAGTGCTCACCAAATAAGTTAACCTAATATTATTATTTGATTTCTACTTAACTTTATGGAAACCAAAATTCCAATGAAACACTATTTTATTTTCACTCTACGAGAAGGTATTATCAATTTTATTTTAATTAATAAATACGAACGTTTTTGATCTCTCGATCGTCTTCAGGTCAAATCATAAGTAATATTATTATTATAATACTTACGTCCCGAATTAGACAATTTATTTCGCATTGTTTTGAAAGCATGGCAATCTATTTTTATTAACTTTAAAGTCAAAGAAAACCCACGTCATTGCCTTTCATATCAGAAGCTACAATCCTAAGCGATGACGTGTCAAATAAAATGATAAACAAATTCTAGAATTTTCGCCTTGTGATAAACATCGCACCATCATTTATAAATTATTTTTGGATCTAATTTTAACGTCACCCAGCCCTCTCCATTTGTCACCCCTAGTTGATGACACAACCGGGTTCACGACCAAATGGTTTGCCACCACCTTTAACATATAAAGCGGCCTTACAGAAATTGACTGAATAAAATTATTATCCTAGGGAATCGATTATACTAAGAGTGATGCACAACCTTTTTCAAAAATAACAATACAATTTCATTTTCTTTCTTTGGACCATTTTTTTTAGAACTATTAAGGAAAGACGGTAAAAGTTGCAAAGCTTTGTGTTCATTTGAGGCTTGGGTTTTCATTTTGTATGTAAACATTTACAGAGAGCCTGATGTAATCATTTCCATCAAAGCAGGACGCTAGCAATGGGCCAGTCACATAATTAGAATGGACGACCCTATTAAGCGCCTAACACTCTCAGCACCACAAGGTCGAAGAATATTAGGAAGGCTTAAAATGCAATGGATTAATGATGTCAATGCAGTTTCAGAAAAGGTAGACATACGTAGCTGGAAAGGCGAGAGTGGAGGAGAACCCTAGATTTATCCAAGGTTGCACTGCTTAGATGATGATGACATATGAAGCATGTGAAATCCAGAACTTACACGTCTCCGTATATGTGCACGCAGTTAATGTGATTCTCAAATGTGTAATATATTTCAGACTTATTCACAACACATTGGATCCATGGATCATCGTTTTTTGTATGGAAAATTCACGTTAGCTGGCGTTAGCGAGCCATTGATTTGCTGTGTGTGAATAACGCCATTAATTGAATCTCAGATTAAAGTTTACGAGAATAGATTATCCTGTTCTCCGATGCTTGTGGAGCGTCCATCCCTCCATTTCAGAAAAAAAGCAATCTGGAATACCTGTCAGTTGAGCATCACTGCCTTGCCTACAGTGACTGATGGGCCAGTGGTTCCTCACTATTTTCCATGAATACTCCGCCAGTCACAATAAGGCAGCCGCCTCCACTGTATTGTACTAACAACTCTAAATAGACTACCGTCTTTATTCACACACTTCCTCTTCTTCTTTGTTGCCATTTCCACGTGTCGGCTATGCTACACTTGCCCAACCAAATGCCACACTGACTGACAGTGGTACGAAGTCGATACTATACAATGGAATCCAAACATTCCAAATATTGCTGCTGGATGACGTCACAGGTCATATATTATTTATATCTTCCTCACATTAGGTGGCAGTCTGTTCCACTCCATTGGACAAAACCGCAAACCGGAAAGCACGGTCTCCAAAATTAATGCATGTCTTTAGGTGTGGCTGGACCAAATCAACCTCCCCATCCCCTGCTGATCTGAGCGTCTGGCGCTTCAAATTCATCTCAACGGGTGAGAACATGTCAGACAAATAAATATGAAGGAGCTGCACCATTTACAGCTTTGTACAATATCAGACAAACATGGTAGACCACCCTCTCCAGAAAACGAAGCCAATGCAGTTAGTTTCCTTAACAATAGAGTAAATGTGAGTACATTTGGACCTCCATAATATGATTTATGGCTATGATGACGGGCTACAACCCAGCATTTGCAATTTAGTGAACTTTACTAAATTTGAAGAATACCGGGCTTTAATTTTAGAGTACTTAAATGAAAAATAAAAGGAAAGGGATAAAGATTAATATTGAGTTTAATCATTAATTCATTGAATTCATTCATTCATTGAATTCTTCATTCATTGAATTTAAAAATATATATTTGCAACATGAATGAAAGATTCCAGACAAACTATCAGAGAATTCATTTTATTTTACAGCATTATGAAATATGTTATATGTACAATGACATCCGATGAAAGATGTGCTAAATACATCATACAACTATTTATTTTCAGAGGCAAAGGGACCTTCCTTACATTTTTCTCTTTATCTCTTTTCCACCATAACACACTCGCCCTCAATACTACATATCTTATCCTTTTCATAATTAGGTACTTTTTTATTTCTTTGATGTATGTTAATTACTGTTGGTATCCCAAATGAAATATGGTTTTTCCTGTCCCCGAAAAAGTAGGCTCTCTATTCTCACCCTTCCCCGCTGCTGACTGGTATTTAGTGAATTATACATGGCCGGGGGGAGAAACGTCGTGACCGCAACCCTTCGCTTTCCCGCAAAATCAATAAGAAAACAATACTGCACCCCATTTCTTATGATTTTAACAAGTCGGGAAAACGCAACCGGCAATATGAATTCATTTCTTCAACCTCATAATGATATTATTAATTTATAACATTCGATAACACCTCGACTGTAACTCTGTCGCCATTCCTCTATGGGGTATGATGATGATGATGAGTTGATCTATAATCTATAATCTAAGTTGCAAGGATATATTCATTTAAAGCTCTCAGATGTAAGCCCACAAACCAACACGTGTAGTTCGCGCTTACAAATGCTGAATGCGTACTTACAAATAAAATCCAAACCTCAATGAACATAAGCCCCACAACTTTTGCCGACCTTCCCTGAAACAGGGGTGACATTGGCAAAGTGAACCATTTTTTATAGCATGGGTGGTCAGCCTCATACCAACCTATAAGTCAAGGAATAAAGGAATGATGATTTCTTTATAACGCCGTTTCGTGATGTAGTCCCTTCAAGAGCGCTTGTGCAAATGATGCCAGAAATTTGCTTGTCTTCAGTGTATTCCGGAACTTTCCATGGTCCTCTAACTCTTTCACATGATGTGGCAGGTGGTTCCAGGCCAGAGGGCCAGCAACTGCAAATGCACGCTTTCCGAACTCTTCGTATCGGTTCTTCAATTTTTGATTTGGCTCCAGTTTCAGCCGAGCGCAGTGTTAGGCTTTTTTTTGCCGAGGGTGACTTGTTTGAGTAATATTTTGGTGTTTTTCCAAATAGAGCTTTGTGGACCATCGTGCACCAATGTAGACGACCAATTGTAGCCTATGCAATTGACATTTTGGTGGGCCTGAATATCATTATTAATATCAAGTAAAATTTTAAGGGTCCGAGTTTTGACATCGTGAAGATTCATTTTAAATTAGTATAGCAAAATTCATCACGGATTGAGTTTAATACCTCGAGCGCTTCGGAGTATTAACACACCATTTTCAGTAGTTTTTAGACATAATGTTTCCACCTTGACTCACCCTGTCACAGCTCCGCCCCCTAAAACTTTCTCCTAAGTACACTATTGCAGTTTTTAGATGTTATGTATGTTTTTTGTCAGTTGTTCTCTTGAAAATGGTGGGTTAACACTCTAAAAGCGCTCGATCTATTAAAGTTAAAGCGTAAAGAAAAACTTTGTTTTCATCTTTACTTCATTCATTGATATCAATTCACTGAGTTGTGAATAGGAAGAGACATCCATGAGCCGCTTCAAGCCCTGCAACCTCAACTCTTCCCAAGATTTCGCCCAAGGATAAGGTAATGTATCATATTGAGTAGATTACGTCTTCGACTTTCTTTTATTATATCTCATGATACGTCAGCCTCTTCTCTCTTCCAGGTATCGCAACACCTGTTGGTAACTATCCGGTTCGAAGGACCAAAATGTTGGGGAATCAGACTGCCGGGCTGGTCTTATAATTTGGTCGGTGTGAAGAATATCAAACACTTGTTCCGTTACTTTTTATTGCAGACACTTAATACCGAAAATGGGCGACAAGCTAATAGAAATGGGCGACAAGCTAATAGAAATGAAGAAAAAATATACATTCACAGGTGAATTTACAAAAAAAATTACCTATCAACGTTTTGCAAGAAAAATAATGCTAAGACCGAATTAAATGAGTTATCCTACTTAACAAAGTATTTTTTTTCACATGTGCATACCTACCAATTTTAATTAACGAATTTCTTAAAAACACCGTTTCGTTCGATTTCCTTCCAACTCATGATGTCTTGTTAACCTTCCATCCAATCCAAATCACAAATGCTTCTAGGCGATTCTGACGATGCGATGGCTAGATTTGATTAAATAAATGTTGGAAGAGCCCCTGGCCAACATGCTGGCCTGGGGATTTCTGGGACGGGAGGACTCTACACTATGTGAGTGTGGAGCTCAGCAAACAATGGAGCATCTGCGGTGTTGTCCCTCCTGTCCGACAAGCTGCTCCATGGATGATCTCTTTGCGGGAAACCAAAGAGCTGTAGACATGGCTCGTTACTGGGCCAATACGGTGTGAAGCTGACACGAAGAAGAAGAAGATTAAATAAAAATGAAACATTATTTTGTCTATATTTTTTATTGTGCATTAAAATATAAATAGTTAACAAAATTATAGTTTACAAAATACAACAGATCTAAAATCACACAAGTGTCCAATCTAAGTCGCAAAGATATTAATATTCACACTTTACAGTCGCCCACAAGTAGGTAAGCAAGTGTATGTTACACATGCTGCATGAGTATTTACAAAAGAAAACCTGGTCAGCTGAAAAATTGATTTTTAGTTTTTTAATCAATACTGAAGATGTCTTCTAAGGCGAAAACCTTTTGAATTAAAAAATAAATACTTCAAGTTAATTTCAATTACGTTTTGATTAGAAAAGTTTTTTTTTAATAAATGAAAAATTTGCATTGTTTCAAAATAATCAAACTAGTTTTCTTAAACGCACCTCCTACAAGTCTATTTTGTGACAAGCACATGGACGCACATACAAAGCTAAATTTTTGCAGCTGGCGAAAATCCTTTGACCATCCTAGTCTTGGAGAAGTTCCGGCGGTGGAGGGTACATCTCTGGAGGCATATCCAGCACTCCAACTCCTCCGATGATGAGGCTGGCCACCGCGCAGGCGTAGTGCACACACTCTGGGATGCCGAGTCCTATCCCAAGGGCCCACAGGAAGCCAGCGGTGAAGGAGTCACCGGCACCTGAACAGTCAAAACACATTAGTTGTTTAGTATATCTATAATCTAAGTTGAAAAGACCTATTGACATTAAAGGTTTGTATTTAATGCACGCCCACAGGCAGACACGTATAAGTTTACGCTTACGCATTCTGCATGTGCACTAACAAAATAAACCAAACCTCACATAAATATTAACCTTGCAACTCCTAACGCTTTTCCCTGAAACCGGAGGGGATTGACAAAAGAGAGCCAATAAGTTTCATACCAACGCAAAAGAGCTCGCATTGGATATTATACAAAGTGATTTCAAAATACGGGTTCCTTGACTTATAGGTCGGTATGAGGCTGAGCGCTCATATTGTACAAAATTATCTCATTTTGCCAATGTCAACAAAAGTTGCAGGGCTACATAGCTCTCAGCTCTTGCAGTAAGGTATTTCAGAATAGAGTGCAAGCCACGCGAAATACATGATTTATTTAACTCATCTAGTGATTTATTGTTATGTCTGACCCCAAGCTAAGAAATAACCATAAATCAAACAAGTTATTATTGATCATTTGAATAATATTCATTGAGATATTATGAATATGCAGAAATTTAAATAATAAAAAGATGATATGCTTGCATTTTTCGCATGAGCAATTGGCAATTATTATGAATGCATACGATTTTGCATGTTGGTAATAACAAACTTTCGAACACACGTTCGAATTTCATTTTGTTCAATTTCGAATAAGCGTTCCAAAATATTTGAATATTATAAAGTTACAAATATAGATGAAAGTATATAAAAAGGTGATGGATATGAATGAATTGAGAGAGGTATGCAAGGATGGGGAAAAACATGGAAAAAACGGAGGCAACTAACAGAGGCTCAGCCCCCCCCCCCCAGCGGAATGGTGACAGAGTAACAGTTACAGTTGTGCTAGAAAATGATTTCGATTTTTCTAAATGTACGAATATTTGTCACAAACAGAAAAGTAGAGCCAACTATTTAACTTCAAGTAAGCTCCTTGACTGATAGGTTGGTACGAGGCTGACCACCCGCGCTGTAAAAATCGGTTCACTTTTGCCAATGCCACCCCGGTTCAGGGAACGGCGGCAGGAGTTGCAAGGTTTATGTCCATGTAAGGTTTTCTTTATTTGTATGCACACATGCAGAATGTGTAGGCGCGAACCTACATGTGCCTGTCTGTAGGCATGCATTTCATATGAGCCTTTTAAATGATAACATATCCTTGCAGCTTAGATTATAGATAGATATAGATAGGACTTTTCCAGCTCTCGTGAGAGAAGGTTTTCACTAATAATCATCAAGGCATAGCCTTGTTATAATTTTCGTTAACAAAAAAATCTAAAAACAGCCACACTAACATCTCAACGCTGAAGACGCCCATCGAAGACATGGGCGAAACGTCGGGAAACATTTGCTGCGTTGGACCACGGCAACAGATCCCGGTTAACAGACCTCACGTGTTAATTTAATTATTATTATATTTAATTATAATTCATAATTATTATTTATTGTCGAAGTTCGAAAACTATTCGAATATTCATGTTCAGATGGGGTAATTTTCGAATCATTTAATTGTTCTGTAAAGTTTTTATTGAGATAAGGCAATGCAATTGTGGAGGTTTTTTTTCAGTAGACTATGTCTGAGATAGGTAGAGAATTGAAATTCCAAGAGGTTGGCCAATTCTGACTCGACGTTAAAAACTGTTGGTTGCGATAGTGCAATAGGGTTGGCAAATAAACCAATATTCGAAAATTATTAAATATCCATTTTAATATTTATTGTAACTGACCAAAAATGTGAATTGATGATACAATCTTTAAAAGAAAATGTTAACTTTGTAACCGAAGAGAGTATTGTTATTTTAGATGTGAAAATAAAAAACAAACTCAGTTCTATGTAACTATTCCCAAGTTCTAGGTAACTTATTCCCAAGATAAGAACAAGGTTGTTGATTTCGTTAGGTAGAAAAAAGGTAATTGCTTTTTCTTTAAAATCTTTTACAAAATGTGCCGAATCGAGATCGGTCGATAGATAAGTTGTTAGAATGCTTGCGTTGAATGTTATAGGACTATGGTTCGATCGCTACCAAGGGTATATGAAATAATTTCCTGTTACGGTGTTTATTTCATAACCTAAATCAGAATCAGAAGGTATAATGCATATGCAGCTAAATTGCGTTTTTGCCCATAATTTATCTTTTATGTGCACATCTCCGCTTAGCTATCATTGCATTATTCTTTCATTATCTCATTCTTTTCATGCACGTCTATTCTTTCTTTCCCGTCAATTGCAATCTGTTTTCTTTGATCAATTCATTCATTGCACGCTAAACTTTACGCGCTCGTTTTCATTACAATCTTTCAAAATTACAAAATCTGACAAATTTGTAAAATAGTAGAATAATCACTTATTTATTTTGGATGAATGTGGCGTCCCTGTTTTTGTTATTCGTCCATTGATTTGCAGTTGTTATAGCACAAAATAATGTGCGAAAATGCATCACTTTCCCAACGAATGTCGTAACGACGGACGTTCTTATACTCGTACCGACTCCAGCACCTAGCGTACCGTCCAAAACAATCACATGCAGAATGCAATTCCAACAAAAAGGAATGCAATTCATTAACTTAAGTTTAACTTAGTTGGCCACTCCAGTATAATAAGAAATGTCATGGATGCTGCTCCCTCCGGTGTCGGACCACTCGGGCATCCCACGGAAGTCTCATCAGCACGCTAATTCTTACCTACCGAATATCGGTAAAAGTTGTATGAAGACCTGTCAATCCAAGATGGCCGCAAGTGAAGAGCTGATTAGTCTTCATATAAATATTACCGATATTCCGTAGGTAAGAATTACCGTGCTGATGAGACTTCCAGCCCATGTTACGGTGGGCAGACAACGTCGATGCTGACGTGGAAGTCCCAGGAGGGAGAAGACCATGGAGATGGTTCAAGACAAAGAGGTGTCCCCACAACATAAGACAAGAGGGCACTTTTTTTTTTAATATTAGGGGTTGTGTATTTTTTCATTTCTTCGATGTTCAACAGTCTTTTACGCATTTGCATTCACTAAATTAAACTTAAAAAAGTAAAACAAATGAGAATTTACCTGTGGTATCTACAATCTTCTCTTCAGGTATCTTCGGAATCGAAACCATCGCTTTTTCAACCTTATCCCTTCCCCACACTACCAACACCGGCTTCACATCATTCGTCATCACAACAATCTTACCAAAACTCCTCACCCTTTCTTCAACATCATCCTTTGCAATCCCAGCATCTCTCAGATCATACAATTCCCGCAACTTCAACGCGCAACCTTCGGCAGAATCCAAACCGTAACACAGTTCACCCAGGACTTCAAACTCTTTGGCATTCCCAAACACAACATCGCAATTCTCAGCCATATACCGAGATTCTTCCTTCCAAGTCTTCACAACATAAACAGCACCCAAATTGTAAATCAACACCTTGCTCATTTCCTTCCAAACTCTCTCCACGACATATTTGCACACTGGGAAGCGATTGTTGATGAAGAAGCCGGCTATGTATATGAGGTTTGCATCTTCCAGGATTTTTTGGGCTTCTGGAGAATTCTTGGTGAATTCCAAAGTGAAGTGGCCTGCTGCTGCGATGCTGGCAGACAGAGAGCGATGGTTTCCATTTATCAGGCAAACGCATCGTCCGGAATCCAGCGATGGGTTCGATTGTAGACTGAAAATTTCCCACCCAAAAACACATTTTTTTTTAATTAAATATGTATACTATAATTTAAAAAATACATAATTGATTTCAACAACACTTTTCAAAAATATTTTTTAATGTCTGCACATATTTTTTTAATACTAGGTATACTCTTGTCCCTTGATATTACTTTTAGTGATAAAACAGTCAAAGGATTTTGATTTATTAATCGGTAGCTGAAGCTTAATTTCCACGCGAATTTGCAATTACTTTAGAATAATTTAATCAGTAGGTAGGAATGCCTAGAGGTAGATACTATTTTCTTGTGCTTAAAAAAAATCTGATAATTTAAGTTCACACATGAATTGATGGACAAAATTGTGACGTCACACGGCCGGGTTACTATGGATGATCCAAACATTCATTTTGTTATTGGATGCTAAGGACTGAAGTCCAATACAAATGCGACGTTTCTCCGCCGAGAAAAAAGTTCTTAATTCAAATTTGTGCTCAGCCCATATTTAATTAATTAGTCCATTGTTTCCTTCTGTATTTTTTTTGCATTTTTTTATGGCTGGTCACGTATTGCACCCTCCGCGTGACTAGACTGGAATGATGATTAATTTTAAACTACTTAAAAATAACTTTACGAGAGCGAATTTCTTACAGTGGATCGAAGCACTGCAAATCCTTATGAAAATAAAGCTTCCGCCGCCGACTTATAGAAACCGGTAGGCTTTATATTGCAATACGAATTTTATACAGCATTCCTTCACAAGTATCGAGGGGAATAATCCCTTTATAAATCTGTGTGGAGGGGGCGCGCCCCTGGGGGGGGCGGGGGCGGCAGGTGCCGTCACGGCAGACCAGGCGGGCGGCAACCCGAGACCACTCATCACCATCACCATCACCACTACCACCTATATAATAATATTATAAGTAGCTATAATCTGCCTGCCGACAGCTGGCGCACCAGACGGCGATGCTGCCTGCTACAGACTAGCGCAGTAAACAAGTTGCAAATTGCTCAGAGTGTACCACTGTACCATAGTTAAGATGCATTCCTACAGATGTACACGGCTTAAGAGGCCGTTTACAAAAAAAAATGACCGTTGTTTTTAAAAATACGTTTCTTATACTTACTTCACGGCCTTAGAAAAGGAGTGACATTAATGAAAAAAATCACACGTGTTAATTCATTTTTTATCTAAATTTTCAAGTTATTTTTTTTATATAACTTAAAAAATCACACCACAAAAAATATTTAAAAAAAAATTACATTTTTTCTTTTAATTATGTTGTTTTATATTTGAGAAATATTTTTTTACTTCATAATTATAGAATGATATAATGTCTAGAAAGTCTAAAAAATATTTTGCGAGTAGGTAATGTGAACAGTTTTCTAGATAATATGAAAAAACTTTTTTCAAGAATTAAATTAATTAATATTCTTAAAAACAACGGACATCTTTTTGTAAACGGCCTCTTAAACTGGATTTAGTTGGCAGCTTTATTAGGGCGCTTCAAGCTCATACACTCAATGTGTTATCTTTTGTTTTCCTTCGACAAAATACTTCTAAAATTTGTCACTTGTTGGAAAGCCGCAGAGATGTAGGTATTGATGAGGTGGCGGTTGAAGTCCTGATCCTTTGTAGCAGGGATGTTAGCTGTGTAGTGTTGTGTTGCCTTTGTTTTGAGACACTGAAAGAAAGTGGCGGTTGATGTTGGTTTTGAATAATCATTCCATACAGTTCGATACATAGTGAAAACACAAAGTTCCCATAGTTTTGACGTGACTTACAAATAGATTAATGACAGTCGTTAAAAATGCATTTATCTTGAAATTTGTGATTCAATTTGGTTATTTTTAATTTAATATATAATTTCGAATGCGTTAAGTAAAAGTAAAGTAAAGATTATTATTTTGAAACGTATTTGCCTGTTGCCAGTGTACGCGAATGGTTACTCGACTGCGGTTCATTACTGAAGTACTATCCTGGTGAGAAGACAGCCTAACGCGATCAATTTTTCTTACATCCAGTTGATATAATATCAACATTACTACACCATATACCCCTCATAGTATTCTTCTTCCTTTAACAGTGTGACGGATTTACACTCAATAAGCATGGAAAAGGATATACCCCGTAAAATACATATAAACCAAAATATGAGAAATTCATCTTCAAGAATAATACTTGCAAAAATTTATAGGTGAACATTTTTTTTTTGCTAATCAATATTGATTTTCAAAATTCGGATCTTAGACGAACCCTTAATTGGAGAACCAATTCATCCTTACTCACCGAACATGTGTGTATCCTGAAGACGTTGGTTACGATACTAAAGAAACGTTGACAATAAAGTAAGTTCTCCGATTAACGGTTCATGTAATACTATTTTTAGTTGGTTTTAGTATGTCCCACAACACAACTCTTCTACCTAATGGACTAAGAATAAAATTATATTTTTTCTCAGCTAGCATACGTCACAGGTATATGTGACAAGGTTCACTTGCAAACAATAACATATTTACTTCCTGTTCAGGGAAGGGTGGCAGGAGTTGCAAAGTTTACGTTCATTTGAGGTTTTTTTTTTTTTGTAAGTGCACATGCATCATGTGTAAGCGCGAACTTACACGTGTCTGCCTGTGGCTGTGAATCGATTATAAGCCTTAAATGTCAATATATATATTTGCAACATTACAGAATATTGCCTGTTCCCTGGCAACTCAGCCGTGTGATGTCACAATTTTGGTTCGTGACGAGTCATAATGATTGTTTTGTGTATATTCTTCATATTTTTTCAATGACAAAATTAATGAAGATAATGGGCAGAATATTAATTGAAAATAGTTTTTTTCTTCATGTAAATCCTGGACGTGACATCTTTCTTCCAAATCGCCATCTACATTTTTCCTTTTCAAAAGTCTGACTTTCTTTCCTTGTGTCTTTTGAATGCCATCTCGAAAATATTCCATAAAATACAAGGTAAATAGGTTTATCCATTACCATCAAATTTATTAACTACAAAAATCAAGTCAGTTTTATCTAGTCGGCAACGTTTTTATTTATAATCGAAAATACAAAAAATTACAAAAAAAAACATTTTTTTTCATTTGTGTATAATATGTGCTGATACCAGCTATTGGACATTCGACACGTATATTATAATCAGCATCATCACCATATATATAATTATATTCTCTCATTTATAGGAACTTTATATTATTTTGAAATGTATATAATTCTTTCATTTTTTCATTGAACAAATTTATAATTGAATGTAGCGACAACTAAACAGTCAAAAAATGTGTAAATTTTTAATAGGTATATATCAACATACCTAAACCACAACACATGGCAGGTAATTTATGCTATTGTGCACCCACATTTTTTTTTTTTTTATCCTGACAACATTTTGGATTCATTACAAAACAAAGAAAATAAAATTAAGAGTAAGTTTTGACAGACAGTATTTCCCGAAATATGACAACTAAACAGAAAAGTTTATAATTTGGCAAAAAATCCAAAGTAAATATTAACTGGCAATAAAATTCAGGTCGTATTTAAATTTGGTTACAACCAAATAAAAAAAATCATATATACTGGAGAAAAATATAATTAAAATGAATATTTTATTGAAATCATACAGTTATTCACAACACATTTGATCCATGGATCATTGTTTTCTGTTGTTGTATGGAAAAATCATGTTAAGTGGCCGTTGAGCCATAGCTTTACTGTGTGTGAATAACACCGTATGTTGTAACATGCAATGTTTTTTATGACGTTTTTACAGTCATTTAATTGAAAATTAAATATTTGAATGTAAAAACCTAGCTCAAAAATCTATTTCTATGTCATTATACAATTTTATTGTAACATTACAAAATGTTATTAAATAGTCCAAAACATCTTAATCAACACACTTTTCTTTTGCACAATAATACAGGGAAAAATGAAATTGTAAAAAAAACTTCAAATTAATTAATAACATTTTTAGTTATTCAATTTTGGAAGTAACTATCTCTCACACACAAAATGCAAGTATGAGAGAGTTTCTAACACAAAATGTGGGTACACAAAATCATTATTTTTCGATGAAATTTTTAGTCAATTTGGCTACACACAGTTTACTAGCAAGGCCTCTTTTGTTCGCATAAAAAATGCTTCACATAAAAGTTTTATACAACCAAAAGTGACAATCTATTTTTTTTTTCGAAAATACATGGTCACAATCTATTTTCTGTGTTTCCATATATTTATTAAGTTTTCGAAAAAATACTAGGTTGCTGTTTTTGATTTTATACGACTCATATAGGACAACAAGGCACAGACAAACTCCTTCACCCCGAAAATCTAGATGCAAGATAAAAATCCATTTCGAAATTCTACAAAAAAAAAAACGAATGAAAATGAATTTTCATTTTGACATCGCCAAAACAAAAAAGAATGCAATATAAAAATATAGTAAAAAATATATCATGGAATAAAATCATTGGTTGTGTGAAGTAACTAAATATACTTAATTATTAGCTTATATAGTTTTTTTTCTTGTCCACATTTCAAAATAGCATACTAAAATAAAGTAATGACCATAATATAAGAAAATTAAAGCATCAAAAATAATACCTTTAGAAAATACGTAGTATATTCGATCCCATATAAATAAATACTTCAAAACCCACCGGTTTTAGTTAGTGGTTAAGGCTACAAACTCGTAATCGAAAGATAGCGGTCTCAATTCCCATAGGAGCACAAAATAACACATTATCAAGTTTCCAAAAGTGCTCTTCCCTAGGTAAAACATTTTATCTATCTTTATCAATAGTCACAAAGTTCATTGCACCTTGTTTTTCTTCCAAAATTGGCGTTGACCAGCGATGAACAGGCATGTAAAGAGCACTTGAGGTGTGATTCACACAAAAACAGCGCTCACCTAATATATCAGCCTGATACTTATTTAAAACATTAGGGTTTCTCAAAAATTATACCTATAATCTCATATTACTGTGTATTAACATAAATTTTGAGTTTTGGCAAGAAATTAAATTCTTTCTATTCATAACTGGTTTACATACATATATTTTTTATTCTTTGAAATATCCATTGAATTCATAGGCAAGAAAATAATAATCATTCCATATTTTTAAAAAAGAAACGCAGCGATTGGATAAGAGAACAGATTCAAATTCCTAGTTACTATTTTTCTAGTCCAAATGACGTCAGATCGCATTTTAATCTAGCGTGGGTAGGTACAAAATAATTAATGAAATATTAGAAATGGATACACAGATGCAGGCAACACTAACAAGGAGGGAGACCTTCACATCAATGGATGGAATATAGATTATTTACTGATATACTTAATATACAATGTAAAGCTAGTAAAGGAATGTAAGTACCTACCTAACAAAATATGTTATACTAGCTGTACCCGGCTGTTTCCCATGTGGAATCAATTTCTTTCGAGGAGAAAAACATTTAAAAAAATGTGGGTGTTCCGATCAACACCAAACTTAGCAGATCCATCTCGAGGATAATCTACACGTTATCTGATTGAAATTTGGTAAAAATCTGTTGAGCCAGGCTAATCATTTAAAAATTTCATGGCTCACATAGGCCGACGTATTAAAAACACAGGAACATGTTTACCTATACAAAATTTTCCAATGCATTAGAGATAATCGACACATTCTTCATAGACAATAAAGTAGTGACGTCACTAGGTACCCGATTATTGGTTATTAAAGACCCTAGTTGCATAGAAGTTACGTTTGTCCGTAGAGAAATGGAGCATCCGTTCCAATACATAATTATTTCACCATGTACACGCTATTCCGTAATGCTGGGTGAAAATAGTTCTTAATTCAAAACAATAGGTATAACATAAGAGGTATTCAGTCTAACAAAAATCACAATGGTCACTTTAAAATAACGCTGTGATGAAACATGGACAACACAGTAAACGAATAAAAAATATCAGCAAATTATGATAAACTTTCAAGCAATCAGCAGTAAAAATAATCACAAGTGAAAGTTGACCACATTTCGCCGAGAAGCATATCTTTGTTATGGCGATGTCAATTTGTATGGGGGTGAGGACGATTCATATTGCAACACAAATATAATCTCACAACAGGGTCCGCACATTCAAAACATGTTACGTCACTTGGACGGATTGCTAGGCACAAGTTGAATGGTCCAAAATCTCAAATGAAATAGTGCACTACAGACAGAGCATACATCAACACAATATTATGTAGATATATATCGCTAAAGTAAGGGTGAGGTCCTGTGTTTATAACATCTCATTGGATGTCACTGTATGGATATTTTACATTTCTGTCTACATACCTATAATCTTAGTTGCAATAGTATATTCACATTTAAGCATGCCCACAAGTATGAACATGTAATTTTGCACTTACACATGCTGCATGTGTACATACAAAATAAACCAAACCTCACATGAATATAAACTTTGTAACGCATAATGCCTTTCCCTGAAACGGGGTAGCATTGCCAAAAGTGTACCAAGTTTTTACGGTATGGGGGTGAGCCTTATACCAACCTATTTGTTAAGGAAATAAAGTAAAGTGAAAAAAAATGGATTAGAATCCATTTTAAAATTTGCTAACGGCACAGTCCCGTGCTGAATCAGAATACTAGGACTGTATGGAGAAGTACGTTAGCTTTCACACGATCCGGCATGGTTGTCCGGCGATCCCATACATTTCGCAGACAACCTGTGACGTTATCCAGAAGTTTTGAATGTGCGGATTCCATCATCTGCAATTGATGGTGATACAATGGTTTACATAATGCAAAACGTACAATACACGAAAATTGTTAAATAAATTCTGCAAATCATACAAATAAATAATAAGATTTTCTTCCCTGGTGAAGTTGAACATGGAATTATGTATTCTCGGAAATGGCGCGCGCGCACATCGTGTATCCTAGTTACTTGATGATAAATAAATAAACGATATAATTAAATATCTAATAAATACCTAATGCAATATATTTACAAAAATGTTTGTGAGAAAGAGACCTTCAGACGCCTCTAGCTCGGTGTACAAATAATTTACAATCACTCCCTACAGGGCAGCTGCCCTCCATCTTGTATCAACAATAATCTTCATCGTTACAATATATCTGTATTTACACTAATCGTGCCCCTAGTCATCTCCAAATCATTAATCTGTTAACATGTACAAACATAATATATATTTACAACCATTGACACCTAGTATAATCGATCCGAACTAGCTAGAAACGGCATTGAAGCATAGGATGATGGGACACAACTGTCAGCCAAGCTGTCAAACACATCAGTGAAGTAGACATATAAAATACGCTGTTTCTTGCTTTCTTTACCTTCTGTTTTGACACCCAATAATTACACATGCCGTGATTTCATTGACAAATTTAACGACCAAAACTGTAAAAAAAACGCTGGGCTCCGCGGAAACTTTATACCTTCTCTCACGCGCCTCTGCTTAGAATAAAGTCACACTGAGAGCATTTTTGTTCTCTTTCTAACTAATGAAAATATATATTTACGTTACAATAGTTTCGGGTGGATTATATTATGTCAATGTATACAACAGGCGCTGGATTACAATAGGATACATATATTTACCTAGAGTGTTACATTATCCTGGATGGATTATTGTAATTTACTTTTTAATACAGCTGGTGTAACGAGTGCAGTCATTTTAGGGGAATAATTGAATTTGCTCGATGATTCTATCTGTCAGAGGAGGTAAGAGGTAAAACCACTGTTGGGAAATAAAACGGTGTAGGAATAATGGTGAAATGTTTACATTTGCTTTGGTGTGGAGTTGTGCAGGTTGCATATCAGGCACACCCTGTATCTGGGACAAGAGTCAATGAACTAAAAGCAATTAACCGCGGATTAAAATATAATCAGAGAGATTACTTGTAAAACAGGAGGAGAGGAGAATCATCAGGCAGTCCGTGTCCTGCAGAACAGAAGCTACAACAAGCGGCCCTAGTGGCGGGGGGCCGGCCTGACCTCCCCCGCGGCCTCAGCTAGCCGCGCAGCAATAACCATAATTACAGTAAACTTTAACAGGGAATTATATTTGGTATTATTATTTAAAGCTTCGTCTTCGCCTCGAAGGAAATCCGCGATGCACGATGCACGCAGTCACCTGATCTAGCACGAGTCACATTCCTTCCTGTTCCTGTCACTGCGGGCAGGAGCCAGGCAAGGTCCGGCCTGGTCCTGCTCCTCAACACACACACCTCTAGTCCTTCAGGTAAGCTAGCGTGGAGTCACAGGCACTAAACGTCCATTTATAGGGAATATGGGTTACCAGGGGAGGACGCCCGAGGAGAGCAGCAACGCCCGCGGGGCCAGTCCCCCGCAGCCGCCCAGCACAGCAGCGCGCGCCCCTAGCCAGCGGAGCACCCGCGCCGTGTTGCAGGCCGAGCCGCCGATGTGCCAGGCCCGCTGCCGCGCCTGCTCCCCCGCCCTGCAGATCGACACAGCGTTATGTTCACGTGGAGCACTGAGCGTCTCACTGGTGGGGCGGCAGCGCGGGCTCCTCTACGCACGCGTCCAGGCGCTTAGGGCGGCGGCGCGCGCGCGCCCACAGGCCCAGCGCCAGCACGCAGGCCAGCAGCAGCGCCACGCCCGCGCCGCCCGCGATGGACGCCGTCTCCAGCATGAGGCGGCCGCGCGACAGCAGGTACGAGCCGTCCAGGTCCTTGTACTCGCAGCGCTGCCCCACGAAACCGTCCTTGCACTCGCAGTTATACAGCGGGTTGTCCTGGATGAGGATGGTGAAGCACTCCGCGTCGTTCAGGCAGTAATACTCCGAGAAGGGCTCCGGGCACTTGTACGTGGGGAAGGTCATGTTGGTCCTCTGCGGAGGCTGCGACGGCCGCTGCGTTTGCGGGGGCGTCTGCTGCGGCGCCGGCGACGAGGGCGCGGGCGCAGCGGGGCGCGCGGGGCGCTTGGAGATGGAGCTGGAGCAGGCGGCGCAGGGCTGCAGGAACACGGCTGCCAGGAGCACGGGCAGCAGCAGGAGCAGCTGGGGCGCCAGCCGGCTCGGCCCTCCGGAGCCGGCCATGGCGGCGGTGGCGGCGCAGGGACCCACTAGTCAGTGCGGGCCCGGGCGCGCCCCCTCGCACATGCTGCTCGCGGGGCTCACCGCTCCCTGCCGGAGCCCGAGCGGCCGCTGCGGCGCATCGTCCTCCTACAGCGGATCCCCTGCAAGCGATTCACTCTCGAGAGAAACTCACTCACTCACTTATGCAACGACCCTGTTCCTCTCGGGCAGCTACAACATGTTTAGATATCGACACGAGAGCTAGCGCGGCCCGATTTAATGTTTATGCACTACCGAAACTTCAACGCGATTGTCAAAACTGTGTTTATCGAGCAGACGAGATCACACAAAATGGAGTAGAGTCCGCGACGTTGAGAATTGTATTGAAAGTATTGCAGGAAGAGGGCGTTCTACCGCATCCGCCATCTGCCGACGGGGCTGAATGAATGGCGGCGATGAGAAAGTGTAGGTAAAGTAACGGTGTGGGGGCCGCGGTGCGCACGCGCGCCACTCACACACCTGCGCAGGCGGACAATACGCCGCACCGCGCATGCGCGCACACGCACACCGACACACACAGCTTCCTTATTCTCCCGCCAGAGGCGACCCTGTCCACTCACATATTATACACAAAACCACAACACAATATAATATACGTAAGTATACACCTTGAAATAAATAAACAGACCAAACTTGATGAATTTCACTGGTGTTTTAAACTTAAACATCACTTCACAAGGTTTCACTGAATTACAATCACAATTAATAGCAGGCAGGTTGGTTGTCAGCTCAATAAAATAAAAGAGTCATAGTTAATGCATCAACTTAAATATTTGTACGAATAAGTTTACTTACTGAGACAATCCTAAGATACCATATACATCTTCCAGTAGAGCCTTCATAGTTTCTTCAGGCAGTTCTCTTTGACCATCTTCTTGTAGATTATACTTATCCAATAATGACCTGTCCGAAATGTTCACTGAGAGATCCAGTAAAGGGTTACCGAAAGCAGCGAAAAATATATTTGTTCTTGTTCTGCAAACAGAATTACAAAAAAAAACTCACATTGATAATCAAAACTGAAAGAAACACAAATTACAAAAACTAAATATCGTCAAATAGTGTCAATTTCTAACCTCTCTTTGAAAAAACTGAATTCATCAAAATCTTTTACTGACATGATAAGTTTTTTCAAGAAAACTCTTTGGAGAAACCTTTTATAGGCGATAATGAAAGAATCAGAATAAACAACTCTCTAATAAAGAAATGGCAAAATATACATTTTTTTGTAACCTCGAAATGTCAAAACCGTAATCTTGATAAACGCATGCGCAATGAAACATTTTTTTGTTATTCAAAAGTGCCGCCATGAACAAAATGTTGCTATCACTCAAAATCGGGGAAATAAAGTTACAAAAATAAACCTTGATACACATAACTAAATAGAAATAGAAAAAAATGCGCATGACAGATGTCACTGTATTAGCTTGTTTTGTTAAAATCACAGTATTTTATTTTAAAACATACATATTTTTAAGCTAAGTAACATGTAACAAACAATATCAAATCTGATTTCTTCATTTTTATTATTATATTTGTTTTAAAATGGGGGAAACATCGAAATCAAAGTCGGTGTCGGCACCAAACCCGCCGGTAAATTTGCAATGTAAAGATTTACACGATTACCTAAAAACAAGAACTCCACAACAGTTAGACGCTTTATATAATCATCCTACTATATGTTTAGCTGTATATAGGTAAGAATCATAAATAAATTGTTATTAAATCGCCATTAAAACAAGATTACTTTTATAGGTTATGTTTCATTGTATACTTTCAGGGACCTCCCAGAACTGGCCAGACATTACGTTATTCGTTTGTTATTTGTCGAACAACCTGTTCCTCAAGCTGTGGTAACTTCCTGGGGCTCTCAGACATATTCAAAGTAAGTTATCAAACCTAAAATTTATATCTGTTTAAATGTATTTAGGTACGTGTACTCAAAACATTGCGCCACGGTACATCTCAGAGAAATCTGAGGTCTGCTGGGAATAGGCTCAGGGCTCGCCGTATGTGAAACACGGACAATTATCAGGATTTGCACGTCCTGTGCTGTGGAATGCCTTACCGCACGAGCTGAGAGTTATGGGGAGTGAAAGTGTTAGGAAGTCCAATTTCAATTCAGATGCTATGGCTTGTAAGTCTACAGTGCCCTTGTGCCCCAGTGCCCTTGCAGTGAAATGTCAAAACAGCACTTCAGATATTATGTTTTCATTATTCACACTCCATATATGAACACAAGTAGGCTCGCTCAGCTGCAAGCTTAAGTAATAATTCTATTTTGAATGATGTATTTGGCGATCATTAGTTTTGTGTGCAGTGTGAATCGCATTCCAAAGGCAGAACATTGCAAATAATTTTGTGAAGAGAGATGCGATTCACCTACCTATTTTTCCGTGACGGGAAACAGGTATTAACATTATCAATTCATAAATTATTTGTTATTTTAATGAATTATCAATTAAAAATTACCCAATAAACCAGAGTCAGAATCATTATCTAGGGACCCAACGGAATTAAACCAGAGTTGTTTTCATTTCAAACACGCTTATTTAAATTACCGTCTTTACCCACTTGGCCATAGCGCCGACATTTCATTATAATAAGTCGGGTGATCTAATCTAAGTTGCAAAGATATTTATCATTTGAGATTCATATTATATGCATTCCCACAAGCAGACACACATAATTTCGCGCTCACACATGCCGCATGTGAACCTACAATATAAAAAACCCAATCTCAAATGAACATAAGCCCTGCAACTATTGCTGACCTTCCCTGAAACAGGGGTGACATTGGCAAAGTGAACCATTTTTTACAGTATAGGTGGTGTGAGGGTTTTTCCTCTGTCCTGCTGATTGACACAATTAATAATTAACAGCCACTTTAATATGTTTACTTTTATTCCTTTCACAATGTATACACAATAAACCACAGCACAATAATATTAATTATTCTTAATTACACATGCTTGTGACTCTCACGCCAGGCAAGCTTTTTTTCTCTCTCTCTGCATTCCTTTGTTTTCCTTTTCATTCAAATTCAAATCTCATGTTCCATTTTACCTAACAAACAAATCCATCTCGTTACAGTGGTCAGCCTCATACCAACATGATAGTTCTGATAAAAGAGACTCAGTAAAGGTTGTTCTAAAAATTGATGTATTCTTTACAGAGAGCACTTAGAGGTTTGCGGATGCCTCAGTGAGCTGGTGGTTTGGCAAGAAGCTGCCATTCCTGGGGGTCTGCCGGGCTGGAGCCTCTCCTCCTCCTTCAAGAAGAATCTCAAGGTTGCGCTACTCGGAGGGTGAGTATTACAAAGCAGGCCCTCAATTTCAAAAATGATGTCTCAGACAGTGAGAGCAGGATGGAAGCATTTAAGATAAGTGTACATCGTAGATCTCATGTTGTGTTGAAGTCAAACGCAACTTCTCGCGGAAGTAGTCACACATAGTGAGTCGAACCCATTAATTATTATAGGCAAGGGGCCAGCCTTTTGCTAACCACTAAACTGGAAGTGCGAATTTCCCTGGAGATGCTCCTTTCTGGTGAAGGCTGAATGAACTTTACTTGTATTTTATTTTTTTGTTTGAAATATACACAAAAACGGAATATCATGTCTGGTACCTGTGGCAGAATTCAAACCCTAACCCTCTAGCTTTCAACACAAGTATTGTAACGACTAAGCTATCGACCGCACACCCCCAGATGATACTGACTTGATGCATGCCCTCCCTGCATACCCAAACATAATGTCACTCTCAATAACTAATACTGAATCTGGACCAATGAGTATTAATTAGACTGCCTGTCGATGCAAACAGGCCGATTGTGGATATTTAATTAAACTCACTAAAACTCACTCAAACTTTAATTAAACTAAAGTAATAAAAAAAAAACAAATTTCATTCCGTACCAGAGAACTTCCGCCAACCATCAAAAAGAGAGAGCTGATACACCTTACGGTGCCATATGGAAAACTTCCAAGATGGCCGACTACAGCTTATCACACAACATTGCTTTATTTTATTGAATGACTTTTGTTGTTGTAAATAGAGGTCGCCCGTGGAGCATGTCCACATCTCTGGACAAGGACACGCATGCGCGGGACGCAGCGTTCCTGGACGCCTACGCCCTGGAGCGCTGGGAGTGCGTGCTGCACTACATGGTAGGGAGTCAGCAGACGGAGGGCATCAGCGTGGATGCTGTCAGGATACTGCTCCATGCGGGGCTGATGGCCAGGTACAAGGATAAACTCGCCAACTCCTACTACCACAAACACTGTAAATATCTGCAAAAAAATTGTGACTTTGCACAGTTTAGTGTAGCTTCTTCTTGCTGCATTTTTCTGAAGGGGTCGATTGTGGCGAGTGGAACCTATTTTAATAACAGGTAAGAGGGCCGGGCAGTTGAAATGTGAGTTTCCCAGCTCCTGATGTGGCTGGTACTCATTTCTTGTGAAGGCTGAATAAATATTGCCATTAATTTTTTTACTTGAAATAAACACCAAAATGGAAAATCATTTCTGACACCCTCAGTGGGATTCAAGGGTTGCTCGAGAAGAGAATAATTTATTGTTATTGGCTGCTATGTGATGTGTGATGTTTGCCGGCCAAGAACAAACAAATTTGAAAGATTCGTTCACCAAGCGTTGGTCGCAATACAAAACTCAACAAAACTGCATAAATATTTATGAAAAAAAAACCTAAGCAATCCGAGGTCTCACCAGGTTGGACAAAAAAAAATCCTTCCTTAAAGACCCATACCTAGGCCTACCACATGGGGTCAGAATGAGGTGGAATTCACAGGACTTTGACATGTTGCAGATTAATTAAGGAGCCTTTCGTCATAACAATGCTTTCTTTGAGACATGTAAAACAACCGTAACTCCAGTTTAAATGTAACCTTCATGATATTCCAGAGACCCTGACGATGGCTCCACAGTGATAACCCGCGCTGGCTTCCAGTTCCTCCTGCTCAGCACGGGCCGGCAGGTGTGGCTGTTCCTGCTGCACTACCTGCACACGGCCGGGCAGCGGGGGCTGGACCCCGCGCACTGCCTCGCCTTCCTCTTCCAGCTCAGCTTCAGCTCACTGGGAAAGGTAACAAAAGAGTAGAAAGAAGAAAATATGTAATAAGACAGCAACACTTACTCGGTCTTGATATGAAATTAATATAGATCAAATTAACATCAATATATCATCAATATAATATCAATATATAACATCAATATAATCTAATTTGCAAAGATTTGGACCTACATGGCTTAACCTCTGGTGAGCCGGCGATTTTTAACCATTATCCAGCAACCGATCTCTTGGTTTTGATTTGAAATATCTTCGAAGGTACAAAACATTTCTCCTATCCATTTTTTTTTATCTCAAATGACAGTGAAATATAGTGTTTTAAGTGCATAATAAGGTAATTGCAGTGGTGGGGAAAACGGTTTCAAATACTATGGTTGTGTAGAGTACATTTTAAGGATCATAACCGTATACTTTATATATAGTAAAAATAAAAGTATCATTGAATGTAAGCTTTGTGTAAATGCAGGAGTGGTACCGTTGGACTGGAGGAAAGCAGTCATTGTTCCTATTTACAAAGGTAAAGGGGACAAAAAATACTGTCAGAACTTCAGACCAATCAGTCTACTCAGTATACCAGGGAAAGTCTTCTGTAGGGTTATTATTAAGAATGTGATTCTGACTACTAGTGAAAGGATTTCTGATATACAGTCCGGTTTTATGGCCGGTAGAGGCTGTATTGATCAGCTTTTTACTCTACGACAACTTGTTGAAAAACAATTGTCGGTGAGGGGAAAGCTGTTTACGGCCTTTGTGGATCTGGAGAAAGCTTTTGACTCAGTAGACAGAGGTATGTTGTGGGATGTTTTGAAAGCATATGGAGTGAATGGGGCTCTCTTGAATGCGGTACATGCTAACTATGAAAATAGTATGGCATGTGTTCGTATTGATGATGAGTATAGTGAATGGTTTGAAGTTTTTAAGGGTGTAAGGCAAGGATGTGTGATGAGCCCATGGCTATTTAACATAGTCATGGACAAGTGTGTTCGAGATGCTAGACTTGATGATTGTGGATTAATGATAGGAGAGAGCAAAGTGAGTGTTTTACTGTATGCGGATGATGCAGTTCTTGTATCTGATTCAGCTGTAGAATTGAAAACAATGCTCTCTAGATTGAACGAAGCTCTGATAGGTAATTATTTGAAGTTGAATGCAAGTAAGACGAAAGTTTTGGTTTTTGAAAGAAATGAAGAAAATACGAACTATGAATTTAGAATCAATTGATTGAACGTTGATGTGGTAAATGAGTTTGTATACTTGGGATGTAAGTTTGAAAAAGATGGAAGAATGACAGGCGAACTTGAAAGAAGAATAATGAAGGGCAGGTGTGTACTGGGTGCCACAGCTTGTATCGCCAAAAATCAAAACATATCTAAAAATGCTCGATTGGTGGTACACAGTGGCATACTTTTACCCACCTTGATGTATGGAAGTGAAGCCTGGATGGTGAATGAAAGTGAAATTAGTAAGGTCCATACTGTTGAAATGGACTTTCTAAGAAGTATGATTGGGAAAAAACGGAGTGACAGGGTGAGGAATGATTTTGTAAGAGAAGAATGTGGTGCAAGAAAAAGAGTGGAAGTGAAGATTAACCTTCCCTGGCCGAAGCGGGGTATATGAGATACCCCAAAAAAACATTTTATTTTAAAACTCAATAATTAATCAAGCAATTAAATTGAAACTTTTTGTAATCTTCGTAAAGCTACTAAGAAACATTTCTGTATTTTTTGTTTTTAAGTATTCAAAGCATGTAGTCTTCAAATAATTGTTTTTGATAAATATTCGCGTCTTCCAAGTTGTCACGTGGTCATAAATATGCTCTCGCGGCGCGAGTGCACGAGCATGTGGGGGGGACGGGAAATGCGGGAACGCCATTGTGTGTGTGGAGGGTCCAGAGATAAGCTACTTGTTTCACTTTTTTACGCGGGCTTACCGCCTCACAGCTGTGCGGAAGAGAGTCAACTATATTGTCCGCTGACGACTTTACTCCGTCGTTTCTGCGAGTGGAACAGTCCTGTTATTCCTGTGGTTCTCAAAACGTTCTATAATATTTTACAAATATAAAATAAATATATTTTTGTGAAGAGAAAGGTAAGTTCGTTGTTTTTTTTTCTGAATAGGTATATTGTTTTTCCTTTGTGATATGTGCCAAACATTTGATTTTTTTCTCTCTCCAGAAAATGGCTAAAAAAAATACCTATGAAGAAATAGAAAAATTGCAAGACTTTAGTGATGACGAAGTTATTGACAATGACTTAGAATTCGAATTGTGTAATTCGGATGATTCTGAAGTCGGAGATATTACTGAATCTGAGTCTGCATACTGTAAAAAAAAGGTTTCAATTATGTCAATGCCACCCCTGCTTCAAGGAAAGGCGGCAAAGTTGCAGAGCTTATGTTCATTTAAAAAAAAAAATTAAAAATCAAATTAGGCTGATTTATTTGGTGAGCGCTGTTTTCGTGTGTATCACACCTCAAGAGCCCTCTGCGAGCTTGGTCGTCGATGTAGAAAGCGCCAATTCTCAAGCAAGACCCAGTTGTTGTAAGGCTGGATGGACCTTTTGATGACCGGTCTTTGGTAAAGGTTTATGAAGTTTTCAACCCAGCGAAGAGCAAATTTGAAAATATAAATGGTATATTTTCTGTGCTCCGCCGGGATTCGAACCCACGACCTTCCAGTTACGAGTCCAAAGTGTTACCAACTGGACTACGGACCGGTCATTTGCGGTATTTCCTGCTGTAGACACATTTGAAATTGCATTTGTATGCGCGAAAATCTTACGTATGTTTACTTTTGTGGATGTATAAGATGTGGACTGTAAATTTTAATATATATTTGCATCTTAGATTTAGAGTATTTAAATAAATAATAAACCATTCGTTAATTAGTTGCAGATATAAACTATGCCCAGATAATAAAAGATGCCTTCGCTTGATATTTCTCAACACTATTGTACATAACTTGAAAAATTGTATTTATGTTTTTTTGATTTTAACTTTATTTATGTTTTTTTTTTTTAATTTCCTATGTTGCATATTTCACTATTATACAATTGAAAATGAAATAAAAAATATTATAAAAATGTTTATTTTAAATTCTCTTCCACCGTTTAGGAAACACTGGTTGAGTTTGTCCTATTTGCGTCATTCCGACGGCGTATGCGGAGCGAAACGCACGTCTGGCGGGCTCTCTGCCTTATGATTATTTTGTATGAAAAGTAGCTGGGGTCCTCCGGTACCCCACTTCGGACCATGTGTAATTTTTAGATACTCAGGGTGATAAAGGTTAAAAGAAGTTTGTTAAGATGGTTTGGGCATATGAAGAGAATGAATGAGGAAAGACTGACGAAGAAAGTATATGTTGGTAGAAAAGATGGATGTCGTGGTAGAGGAAGACCGAGAAAGGTATGGATGGACCAAATATCCGAAATTGCGAATGAATGGAATATGCAGAGTCATAATAAAAGAAGAACCTGTATGAAGAAGGTTATGACTCTGGAGGAAATGAAAGAAGTATGTAAAGACAGAAAGAAATGGCGGTTGATCTGTAATGTTGGCGGCTAGGGTTTATTAAAGTGAAATTTATTTTATGTTTTAGTTTTTGATGTCCATATATATTATTATTCATTGATTTAAAAAATCTAATTTGTCGTGTATGTTCCTTGACTTATAGGTTGGTATGCGGCTGATCACCCATGCTGTAAAAATGGTTCACTTTGCCAATGTCACCCCTGTTACAGGGAAGGACGGCAAGAGTTGCAGGGTGTATGTCCATTTGAGATTTGGTTTTTATGTTGTATGCTCACATGAGGCATGTGCAAGCGCGAACTTGTACATGTCTGGTGAGAATGCATGTAATGTGAATCTCCAATGTAACATATCTTTGCAACTTAGATTAGATTAGATTAGATTGATAATTTTCAAAAATAAATGTCGAGAATTTTAATCCCGCCAAAACGCATTGGGACTGAAGAAACACTTTGTGACGTCAAAATTACGTAGATGGATCCATCGGTCTTAGGAGACCTAACGGTACACTCAATACATCGTGAGATCCATTGATGTCACATCCGCCTAAATAAAAAAATGAGCTGTTTTAGCGGAAATCGAAAATGGGTGAATTTTACAGAGCTGTAATTTAAAAACTAAGCCAGATATATTTTTTTTTAAAACGCAGATGCATTTTTTAAAAGGTAGTCTATCATTTTATGAAATAAAATTAAAATGTGAAATTACCCTATTTATTAAAATGTCATGATTGACGTATTTACTGCACTGTCTCATATTATTATCAGGAAAAAAACATTCAATTCTAAAAATAGACTATAATATTATTGTTGAAAGTCACTAAGTAGGCAATTTTGGTTCCCACATGTTACAGATCAATGACCCCTTGGGATATAAACAAATCATCTTATTGCTTATGTGTGAGTGAAAATCAACTTTTATCACATAGTTTTTCAAGGTCAACTAATTTTTTTTTTTAAATATTCACCAAGGAAAATTAATGATTTTGGTTTATTGATGAGTAGTTATATCTTATAGGGGAATTTTAAAGGATATTTTTGATCTTATTTCTGTGTAAATATTAAAGAAAAACGATAAAAATCACGATAAGTACATAGAGCGCGGATCTGCGTTCCGGCACCCTGGAGGTTGAACTGAATGTGGTGAAAATCAAAACTAGCACCGCCATCTTGTAAAATGTCACTTAATTTTTCAACGTGAAGTTAGCGGAGTAACATGAGTTTAAAAAGTATTTTTTTGAGATAAAACAATATAATACCCATTTATTTCATAAGTTTGAAGGCCCTAAAGTCATAACAGCGCCCTCCTTTTGCTGTCATCTGCGTTCAGTTTTCCTTCAACTATTGTCACGCTTCTCTGAAACAGGGATGATATCGGCAATGTGAACCAATTTTTACAATATGGGTGGTCAGTCTCATACCAACCTATAAAACAAGGAACAAAAAAAATAATAAACATTGGACCAATAAAACAAGCTTTACAAATGGAAAAAACACTAGAAATATAATCTTAATTATTAATATATCTTGCAACTTAGGTTATAGATTATTACAAGTTATATCGCATGTTATGTTCCAGGACTACAGCACAGATGGCATGAGCAGCAACATGCTGGTGTTTTTACAGCATTTAAGAGAGTTTGGACTGGTCTACCAGAGAAAGGTCAATATTTTTTTAATTAAAATTTTTCATTTTTCTAACCTGTTTGAGCAGGCATAGATGTAATGGGAAAACTCAGATGGGCACTTGGTGCGGTTAGCATCTATAATAATATTAGGATGATTTATTTGGTGAGCGCTGTTTTTGTGTGTATCACACCTCAAGAGCCCTCTGCGAGCTTGGTCGTCGCTGTAGAAAGCGCCAATTCTCAAGCAAGATCCAGTTGTTGTAAGGTTGGATGGACCTTTCAGTGACCGGTCTTTGGTAAAGGTTTATGAATTTTCCAACTCAGCGAAGAGCACATTTGAAATATAAACGGTATATTTTTGTGCTCCGCCGGGATCCGAATCCACAACCTTCCATTTACGAGTCCGAAGTGTTGCCACTCGACTACGGACCGGTCCAAGATGCCAACGACACGCGGTGTACCTGAGCGGTAACCCATCCAAGTACTATCCGCGCCCAATGTTGCTTAACTTCGGTGATCTATGGGAACCGGTGCTTTCAACATGGTAACGTCGTTGACCAAAACCGTCTATGCATGTCATCAAAGCTTATTATATGCTATGTACTTACCAGTGTTCTGTTTGGTGTCTCTAAAATAAATAAATAAATAAAATCTATAACTGTTTAAAACAAGAAAATGCAAAAAGTATTCTGTAGTGTTAACCTTTTCATACAAAGCCACAAATAAATGGGTGCAGGGCTTATTATCCAGACAATCATTTTTTTTTCAAAATAAAACATGTCTAAATTTGTTAGGTTTAAGTTACAATTACGGTTGTTTGACATATTTACTATTACAATAACTGCACAGTGAAAAAAATAATTGGAAAATAAGACGAACCATTATAAGAGAACTTACATTATTCTCGACGTTTTGTTAGTGACGTAGCCAATGTTCTTCAGGAGACACCCTCTTTGCACGACGGCTGAGGATGAGAACTGATTTTTTTTTACAGTTTTACTTAAAAATCAGTTCAAAAGTCAAGAATAATGAAAGTTCCCTTTTAACGGTTTGTCTAATATTCTTTTTTTTTTAACTGTGTAGTAAGATTTGTTTTTCTTCTGTTATAGAAAGAAATTATAATGTTCTTACAAAATATCATATCCTACATTGATTACTACAGTTTTTTCTTGAAGTTAAACCAGTTTCAAATTTTGATTGATTACCTTTTTTGATTGATTGTCCGGTCGATAGCTCAGTTGGTAGAGTGCTCGCATTCTACCCCGTGAGCTCGGGTTCGAATCCCACCGAGGAGGGTGTCAGAAATGATTTCCTATTTCGGTGTTTATTTCAAACCCCATAATAAAATTACCGGCAAGGTTTACTCAGCCTTCATAAGAAATGAGTACCAGCCCCCTCGGGAGCTGGGAAACCCCCACTTCAACTGAAATGGTTGGCGTAAGGCCGGCCCCCTTACCTGTAAAAATAAATAGGCTCAACTCGCCACATGCGACCCCTTCGGGGATAACGCGGCAAGAAGTTACACTATATGTGTAACTTAGTTGCGTTTTTTTTGCGTTGCGTTTGCGTTTACCTGCATATCTCATCTCTGGTAATACAAGCTCAGCGACATTTACCGAGATATCTCATCTTTGGTAATTATCAGGTTAAATGGTGAAAATTTAAACATCTAAGCATGCCACCCATACTCAGAGTTGAAAATTATTTCTTTATTTTATTTTAAACGACATTATTTAACCGGTCTTATAAACAAGATACCAAATATCCGTAAGTATCTCGACAATAAACTAACGGATGGACTTTTACGGATTGATCTTACCGATGGTCGTCCTATTAAGCTTTTTTAACCATCCGCTAGTTTTCAATAATGCACTCGTATTTTCATTGATTTTTTAAGTGCATTCATGAACATACGTCACCCGTTTGCTCTCAGAGACGAAACATGAACTAAAGTTGCTTATGACAAATATGAAAATGACTAATACAGCCCAATTTTAATGAATTCTCTATCATTGTCGGAAGAAATTCTCTTCAACAGGACAGAGCGTAGAAGTCAAATGACACGCAAAACTCACCGCAAAGAAACAATGCTTTGACAGCTGACCTAACCTCAAACCTTAACTAACCGGCCGGTATCTGCGATTAATCGATGGGTCGACTGTCGGATAGTTCTGTTGGTAACTTTTTACGGAAATAAAACTAGCAGATCGTTATAAGATGAAAAATGGGACGTTTGTATTATATTTCGGTAAATTTGGTACGATATTGAACTAACGAATGTTTATAAGACCGACCCTAAGAAGACACGTAGGTATCAGCCCTGGAGGAAAAACTGAATAAGTGACATTCAGCCAACATGTGTTTCTCAGATAAATTATCTTTTTTCTTATTTTCTATGAGTGAAAACACAACAAAAGTGTGAAAATCCTGTAGCTTGGAAGCACTTCTTTATGATTAGTTCATTTACGATGAGAAGTTACAACCAACATAATTTTTTATCCAAGATTGCTCAAATCAGTGAATCAGCACTTATTCAGTTTTACCTCAAGGTGGCGATATAAACCCAATTAATCGCGACCTCAGTAAGAGCAAGGTTTTCCTGCAACTCGTAGTTAATAATTGTGGATGATTTAATGTTCCAGCGTAAAGCAGGTCGCTTTTACCCGACGCGCCTGGCGTTGAACATTGCGTGTGCGCGGGGGGCCACCTCCGGGATGCCCTCAGCCCCCTCGGGCCCTGCAACTGATGCCACACCCGCCCCCACCGGCTATATAGTGGTAGAGACCAACTACAGGGTGTATGCCTACACTGACAGCAGCTTGCAAGTGGCACTGCTCGGGCTATTCACCGAACTATTATACAGGTAACATTTTTTTTTGCAAACGAGAATTCTCAAAAACATCTATGGTGTGATGGGTGGCATCGTCAATACAATGAAGAGCTCCATGACATCTACAGAGAGCCCAATGTGATCAGCTTCATCGAATAGGTTGCATGCAGTGGGCTGTTCACATAATTAGACTGGAAGGAGCTGCATGTGGCGAGTGGAACCTCTTTAATTTCACAAGTAAAGGGGCTGGCCTTAAGCCAACCACTTTGTTAAGTTTGTTTTGTAAGTTCCGAAATGCACTGAAAACAGGCAAATTTCTGGCATCATTTTCACAAGGGCCTATGGAGTGACGACATCACAAAATGGTGCTCTAAAGAAATCATCAAGTCATCATCATCATTGATCATTTAAAGTAGGGTGCCCTAGCTCCTGAGGGAGCTGGTTCTCATTTCTTGTGACACCTCGCCAGTATTTCAATTTAGGGTTTAAAATAAACACCGAAACGGGAAATCATTTCTGACACCCTTCAGTTAATTAATTCGGCTAATCTGCAATGTTGATTTGTAATGTTGGCTTACAAATTTGCTACATTTTTTGCATAGGATTTTTTTTACTTTTTTGGATAGATTTCTTTTTAAGGCTTTGTTCTTTTTTATACTTAAATGTTATTTATAATTTGTATTCCTTGACTTATATGTTGGTATGAGGCTGACCACCCATACTGTAAAAAATGGTTCACTTTGCCAATGTCACCCCTGTGTCAGGGAAGGTCGGCAAAAGTTGTAGGGCTTATGTTCATTTGAGGTTTGGATTTTATTTGTGAGTACACATTCAGCATTTGTAAGTACACATTCAGCATTTGTAAGTACACATTCAGCATTTGTAAGCGCGAACTACACGTGTTTGTTTGTGGGCATACATCTGAGAGCTTTAAATTAATATATCCGTGCAACTTAGATTATAGATTATTATTATTCAGTTGGGATATTTTTCTAGCCCTTTGGTATTGAATGCTAGTATTCTACCTACATAGCAACTCATAAAAACCATACAAATCAGAGTTCTTATAGGAGGTAACATTTTACAGCATTTAGTATTTAATTATTTATTTTCAGCCTATCTCAGCCATTGTAATTTAAATAGATTTAAAAATTGAACAATAGAGTTCCTCCCAGCGTGTTGTCTGTTGATAGCTCTGAAGGTGCACTATAATTAAGGAAATCTGTTGTACACAAAACAAAATTGTTTAAGGGACTAAACCATCAATTCCAGATTTCCAAACCTGGTGGTGGGGGTGCTGACGAGAGAGTCTGTCCGGCAAGCCCTGAAAGGTGGCATCACAGCCATGCAGATCATCAACTATCTGGAGCAGCATTCACATCCTCGGGTACTAAATCCTCATACAAAAATTTCTAATAATAATAATATTAGGATGATTTATTTGGTGAGCGCTGTTTTTGTGTGTATCACACCTCAAGAGCCCTCTGCGAGCTTGGTCGTCGCTGTAGAAATCGCCAATTCTCAAGCAAGACTCAGTTGTTGTAAGGTTGGATGGACCTTTCAGTGACCGGTCTTTGGTAAAGGTTTATGAATTTTTCAACTCAGCGAAGAGCACATTCGAAATATAAATGGTATATTTTTGTGCTCCGCCGGGATCCGAATCCACAACCTTCCATTTACGAGTCCAAAGTGTTGCCACTACGGACTACAGACCGGTCCAAGATGCCAACGACACGCGGTGTACCTGAGCGGTAACCCATCCAAGTACTGTCCGTGCCCAATGTTGCTTAACTTCGGTGATCTATGGGAACCGGTGCTTTCAACATGGTAACGTCGTTGAAAGCACTAAAATTCTAAATGCCTAAAGTTGTTAAAAGTAGCATCAGGAAGGTCGTAAAAAGTATTTTTACAAAGAAGAATAAGATAATGCCCATCAAATTTATCAATTGGAAGCCCTTAGCATCACAAACCTCGCTAAACTGTCATCTACATTCAATAAGATCTATGTATGACCGTTAGGGATATGGATGTGGTCTTGGATACCCAACTTAACTGCCAAATGTGTCTCCGCTTATGTCTATTCTCGCAGACTTCTTTGTCACTTCATGCATGCTCTTCTCATTTTCTAACTGTATAGGTTCCAGTCATTTGCAATATTGCTTATTTAATTAATCCATTCTTTCCTCGGTCTTTCTCTTCAACGCATACTTTAAGCATCTCCTTTGTACACTCTTTTTATCTGTCGTTCATCGCCCATTCTTTCTAGAAGTCCGAACCATCTCATTGCACTCGTCTGTATTTTCACTCTCATATTCTTGTTTATTCTGCACTGATCCATAGCCCAGTCATTTCAATTTTCTTTAATGCTCACTCAGATGCTGTCATCAGAAAGCTATGCTCAGACCCCTTCTCCAGTCCCGCCAACTGTCGTGGACCAGATAAAGCTGTGGGAGAACGAGAGGAACCGCTTCACCTACACAGAGGGAGTGGTCTATAACCAGTTCCTATCTCAGGTATGTAAGTATAACGTGTCCAATAACGGACTCAATAACATACAAAGTCCATTTACTAAATTGTTACATTACACATCCTGGTTGCTTAAGAAAAGGAAAAAAAAAAATGTTATTGGTTTGTAAGTACCCTGGCAGTGGAAAAGGGTGATTTTTTTCGTCACTCGATGGAAAAAAATAAAGCCACCAAACATTAAAACTCCAAGGGGAAAAATAAAACATTATTTCAAAAGAAGTACCTACACTTTTGCAATTTCTTGTAAGTAAATAAAAGTGACTTTGAAAAACGTATTCTTATGTAAATGACAAGTGCTATAGATGTTAGGTAGGTAGGTAGGCGTAGTATAGCCGAGTATAGCCGTGTAGTAGGCAGCAATAATTATTATAGGCTCAAGAAATCTAGACATCATAATCACTATGTACTCTCGAAGCTGTTAGAGCGGTCGAGAGCGTTCTAGCAAATAGGTCTCTAGAGACTTCTGTTTCTATGGGTATATAAGGCGCAAGTCGCCTGCAGGTGGGTGAGTAGTGAGTCAGTTGATACGTCGCTGTGCTTCTGAACAAGAAAGACATTGAAAAGTAAAGACCAACTGTGAAATAAATGTGAGATGCTTAAGAATTGTAAAAGTGTTAAAAATAAATATAAATTGTCAAATAAATTACTTAAGTATAAAATAAATATCCAAAGAAAGAAGACCAGTTTTTTTTTATTTAACCCCTCAAGCACCGGAACACGGATCCGCGCTTATAGTACTATACGCGATTTTTTAAATTTTTCTTTAGTTTTTACACAGCAATAAGATCGAAAATCGCATGAAGTACTGCTATTGGGTAGAACCATCCACCAATAAATTCAAAGCATTCATATTTAAGTTGACCTTGAAAACCGACTGTTGAAAAAACCGAATTCCACAATTTGTTGACATAACGCACGCTTAATAATAAATATAAATAACTCAAAAAATAAGAATGTTGGGAAATCACGTTTGAAGATCAAACAACCAGTACAACTTGTATGGGATGAAAAAGGCGACCAATGTTTTATCTCGGTCATATTCGTCCAAATTGAACGGCTGTCACATTCTACCTATTCTTCTCGCATTGTTCTTGCGTTTTATTACAAAATCTCAATTTTCCCAATTTTTGAGTTATTGCTCTTTATAATGATAAGAACACTAACACACTCATTTTTTTTTTTTGTGTAACTAAAAAGAGTCATTAACTTCTATTTTTTGCAATGTATTGTATACGCATACTAATGAGGTATATCTATTTTTAGAATCTCGATCTTTTTTCCGTAATCTAAATTATGATGGAGTATAATAATAATTTCACAAAAGTTTTTTTTTTTTTTGGTAGGCACTAAAAAAACTTTATTTCATTGTTTTTTGATATTAAAAAACCCACAGGAGATATGTTTTGTATCTTTGGAGATATTTAATATAAAAAACCACGAGTAAAGTATGTACGGTGGAAATGAAGCATTTGAGAATCATGACAGGAAAAACTCTGAGGGATAGAGTTAGGAATGAATGGGTAAAAAAAGAATGTAATTTGAAAGAGGATGTGAAAGTTAAGGTACAAAAGAATGTGATGAGATGGTTTGGGCATGTGGAAAGAATGAATGATGATAGACTGACAAAGTATGTATATACAAAGAAAGTGTGAAAGGAAAAAGAGGGAAGGGACCACCGAGAAAAGTATGGAGTGATCAGATTAAGGAGATTGTGAAAGAATGGGATATACAAAGTGAGCGTAAAAGAAGAAAATGCATGAAAAAGGTGATGGATATGAATGAATTGAAAGAGGTATGTAAGGATAGGAAAAAATGGAGGAAACTCTGCAGAGGCTCTGGCGACCCCTAGCGGAATGGCGACAGAGTTACAGTTTACGAGTTGGGTGTCTGAATTAGGCAGAAAATCGCTGGCGCTCCAGGGGTTAAAGACTATCCGAATCTAAAAACACAACAGTATGTTCCAATTTCTATACAAGGCATGAAATCCAGAAATTTCTATACAAGGCATGAAATCCAGAAATTAAGGAAATCATCAAGAGACTGAAACGAAAAAAAGTAATTACAAAAATCTTAGTGAGTTTCGGAAATAAATGAACAATAAAAACACATTTCATTGTCAGAAATTAAACATTTATTATGATTAATCTTTCAAAGTGCACATATTCACAAAGTATTTAACCTAATTCAATATATTTTTTATTTCAATAAACATGCCAACTTTCAAAAGCTTTCTCACTCACGGCATTAACACTAAAAGAGCAATCCGGTGTTGGACCGGCTTATTACAATAATTTTTGTGCGAGTCATCATGTCCGACGGACTACTCTCCCGACTGCTCCCCTCTGATACCCTGTTTGCGGGAACTACGGGCCGGTGGTCTCGTCAGGAATTAAGATTGGATGGCATCTGGGAGTGTTAGTCAGACGCAGCTTTTACATGATTGAATGAAGTTCGTGAGGCTTAAAAAATAGGTTATTAGTTTATTTCTTACAAATTAAATAAATATCTATTTACATTACTTTTCGCATAATTTCAAAAGGGAAGCCGATGGAAATTGTGACATTTGAACCCTGCACCACTGGTCCCTAGTCACATAAATGTTTGCCTTTTTTCGACGACAAAAAAAAAACTATTTTCATATTTGTGCATTCTCAGAAGGTTTGAATTGAACAAAAAAAGTTTTTTTTCTTTTGTTGTCTAATCGCTGCCTTAGTTCTTGTTTATCGTATACGCCATTGGACCAATGTGTCTTATGAAAACAAGAAATTTATTTAAAAAATATTTAAAAGAACTCTCACATTATCGAGTTTTACGGTTTTTCTTAGCTCAGATTGTGTAGAATTTGATTCATAAGACAACTGCATGAAAAAGTCATATTTGACAAGATTGGCGTATACGATAAACAAGAACTGGGGGAGCGTAATGTTTTTAGTGCTCCTTGACTCATAGTTGGATATGAGACTTACCATCCATACTATGAAATTAGCTCATGTTGCCAATGTCTCCCCTGTTTCAAAGAATGGGGATAAGAGTTTTAGGGCTTATATTGATTTGAGATTTGGATTTTTAATTTGTAAGTACACAGCGGCATTCTAAATGTTAGTATATCTAGACAACTTAGATTGCAGATAACCTCCCTGATTGTTGCTTACCCACTGCTGAAATGCTGAGCACATCCCTGCCGTTTGTTATTGTCTGTGTGTGTTCCAGGCGGACTTTGTGGTGCTGAAGGAGCACGCCCAGCAGCTGGGAGTGCTGGTCTGGGACAGCGAGAGGACCAGGACCATGGTGGTCACCAAGCAGGGACACGACGATGTCAAGAAGTTCTGGAAGAGATACTCAAAGACCTCATAGCCAAGCCATACCCATTGTTAGCTCTCTTACTCTATTTAGGACTCGTCAAATTTCTACCACAACTTCCTATCCCGAAATAAAAATAGTAACATGTTGTTTATATGGCGCCTTTTCATGGCCCTTGGTCGCCCCAAAGGCCGGTTGTGGAGGTGGGCCTTCAGCTGTCTGCTAAATACCGCTTCAGCATCATCGTTTGCAGCCTGTCAGGCAGTGAGATCCAGGCCGCAGGCGCAGTGATCAGATGGCTTCTCAGGATTTCAAGAAGGTTGCAGTTCATTTTTGCAGATCTCAACGTCAGTCCTCTTGTGCTGATTCTTACTGGTATGATGAGCTCTCGGATGTATTGTGGAACTTCTCAGTGCAAAGCTTTATGCACCATCATACACTTAGTTGTAGGCTTGTGCATGCGCATGGGAATTGAACTCTTTACCCTGAGCATAAAAAATTGTGTATACTGCTCTCGATCGTGTAAATAGAAAATGTATGGAAGATACAACATATTTATAAATGAATGTACAAAAAAATTCTTCAACATCTTTTATTTTGCAATTTGCCTTAACAGGTGTCAAGATGTCAGTCTCTTGTTAACGAATAACAAATCCTCACTCACCGGGCTTGCGATGAACTTGGGTTACCTGTAATAAATTACTTTATTTTCACTGTTCATATCACCCATGTATTCATTAAATTATTTAAAAATATTTATAATTATTTGGGGCTGATAACATAAACTGCAACTATGTAATGAGGTCAGAACATTCAAAAGGCCGCGAACATAACCCTCGTCATTCGGCTGGATTGCTTCCAAATCTGACCACTAGAGGTGCTAGTTTCTCATCCTTACAAAGGTTTTTTTTATCTGTCAAATCTTTTGGATGTTAAATCTTAAACACTTATTGCATATTGTAAACACTTCGTTTTAATCTGCAAAATAATTCAAGAGTACATTTTTTCTTGGGTTTAATAAGAACAAATAATTATTCAAATCATCCCTTTCAGTTTGACGTATATCTTAGTCAAGATGCGAGTAGACTTTGTGATATGAAAGAAATTCAGTTTTAAAAGTATTTTCGCAAATTACTCTCACATCAATACATATTTTATACAATTATTAATATCAATAACGTGTGTATTTCTTAGTGTTATTTTTTTTAATATGAAATTGTTAGTTCCCTCTGACCTATGAGTATAGACTAAATGTTGTAAGCTAGCCAAATTTCCCTGAATATCGGGAATTTACTATGGGTGACGTTGCATAGCCGAGGGATATTTTGAATGTTGGGATCTCATTTTACTTCTAGTTACCCAAGTGTCTTACTTATTCTGTATTGTCACCATGTTATACTTTCATAAATTGAGTAATATTGAACCAAAGGCGGCAATCTAGAATTTTCTCTAAAAATGAAATGAATACATGAAAATGATTCTGTGTTTCTATGTACCTATTTATAAAATTTTTGAAAGAAATTCACATTGTCACCTTTGGTTGTGTATGACTCAATTGTCATCCAATTTTTATTAATAAAAAAAATACCATCCAAAAGTACCGCAGCATGTTTTTCTCTCTTATTTATCTTTTCTGGGAAAGGAGAAGAAAACAGCATCCATAGAAAACACGTAAGGAATACCTGATAAAACAAATAAAGAATCATATGACGTAGGGAATGGAGTCCGCAAATTTAAATCGGTAGAGAAAACAAAATACATCACTTGGCCAGTTACAAGCACTGTTGCTGGTTGCATGGTCCACCATTGTCTTGGCACTGCCATCCATACAAAATAAGGCGGATATGTATAGGTGTGAAAAGCAGTATTATGTGCTTTGGCATTTGTTGATGGATTTGTTGACTACTCGCTGCCTTAGTTCTTGTTTGTCGTATACGCCATTGAGAAAATTTTACATGAGCAATGTTTGCATGTGTACTGGACCAATGTGGCTTATGGAAACAAGAAATTTATTTTAAAAATATTTAAAGAACTCCCACATTATCGAGTTTTACGGTTTTTCTTAGCTCAGATTGTGTAGAATTTGATTCATAAGACAACTGCATGAAAAAGTCATATTTGACAAGATTAGCGTATACGGTAAACAAGAACTGGGGGAGCGTACTATCTAAGTATATCTATCTAAAAGATAAAAAATAAAACGTAATGGAAAAGAAAGTTTTTTTATCATTTATATTTTAAGATAAATTTTTACAAAGTGAATTCTTCTACCATCAATAAAATTATTCTCATCTAAGTTGCAAAGATGTATTGACATTTAAGGCTTATACTCCATGCATGTCCACAGGCAGTAACATATAAGTTCAAGCTTACACATGCTGCATGTGTACTAACAAACCACAAATAACAAATCTTGCAAATCCTGCCACCTATCCCTGAAATTGGGGTGGCGTTCGCAAGTGAACCGAGTTTTTATAGCTTAGGGGTCAGCCTCATACCTAACTATTGATCAAGGAACTTCCTTTCATTGTTCGTTGTACGCAGCGCCTGAGAAACATTGAAAATCAGCTACTCATCTTTCTTATTATTTTTTGAGTCAATAAACTTGCTCCGACGCCCTGTCAACAACACTAGCACCCTCCTCCCCTAGACCCTCCCAACACTAAAACCCACGAACAGATTCTATACGTTCATATGCATCAAGTTTGTTCCTGCATTATCGCGTTAAGTGTTTCAAGGTCAGCCGAATCTAACAAACGTTGTCAGGGAATTTTCGTCTGTCCCATATGTTTCACGCCGCGAATCCTTGATTCTGCAAAATCGATTGAAAAAACACCCAATGTTTTTTTACATACTTTTTGAATAATAACCCAAAGATAGGGTGGTTATATAATACAGTTTTATTTTCACATAAATGAATTGCTAACCTCGCACAACCAAGAATTCTCTAATGAAGAACTATTGCAACTGGAATTGCAATTTGCTAATGAAGAAGATGACAGTGACCGTTCAATAGAAATCTCCGAAGAACAAAATTTAACCTCCAAACAAATTTCAATTGCTACAAGTAAATTTATTTTACGTTGAAAAAAAAAGCTGTTCAGCCAACATTGAACCAATTATTTGTAAAAGAAAACAGACTAACAGCCACTTTGGACTCATCAGACTGACAAATTTTAATTTTGTTTTTCATAAATTAATTGAATAGTTTATTTTGTTTTAATTTATTAATAGTTTTTTTTTTGTTTGTATGTAATGAAATTTAATGTTATTTTTGTTTTTTAAATGTTTACTTTGTTCAATTTTCTTTTTAAAAAGTAGTATTTTCGTAACCCTGGAGCATATCTTCGATCTTTACATGGTTTGCTATAGAAAATCTTAATTCACTTTGCGTCATGTTTTTTTTGGAACGTAGCCCCGACTCAAAGTGAGGTATTGGTGTAGGTAGATTGAAAAAACCCTATAAGGTACTTCATTTATTACATGTCATCAGATGTCACTGTACATGTAGTTCACAGTGCTGTAAAATCATTTAAAATAACCACTGATTATTTGGAATCCAGTTTTTTTATGAAACTTCAGAGGGACAACCTATGATGACATCAAACTGAGAGAATTTTTAAACTTGGGGACTACATCGACTTACTGTTAGCCACATGTATCTACTAGGAAGGGAAAAAATAAAATCAAATAGAGCCAGATAAAGGCACACATTATTTATTAAAAAAAATTTGAACACCAATATATTAAAATTTAAAAATTAAATCATGTCAAAGTTATTATTATAAATATAAAAAAAAACACTGAATTTTTATTTTCACTATTGAATATTTTTGAAATTAGTTTGTTAACTCAAGTACTTTCGACTGGTCTCATTTTCAAGAGGACACTGTTACAAAAATTCAAAACACTGTTTTCTTGACTATCTCGATAGTGGAACGTACTTGAGGAAATAAAAAATATTCAACTGTGACCATAAAAACTGTGTTTTTTTATACTTCTAATAAAAAGAATTTTAACTGTAAATACATTAACTCTAAAAAGTTTAAACAAAGTAATTATATTATTTAGAAAACAGTTCTTATTATATAAAGCTGGAAAAATGGGTTCATTTTCCATGATTAAAAAAGTGGAACCTTGATTATCCGAGCCCACTTTAACTGAGATCGTAATCAACACAGGTAGATCTACTTTGTCTGCATTTAAATTTGTTTTACCTTATTTGGAACAGCTGAATGAAACAATGCCAGCAGACATTTTCCTCTGCAAGAAATGAGAACATTGCTGCAAGAATCGGATTCCTCAATTATTCAACACAGGTATATTTTGTATTTTTTTTTATCCTTGGTTTTCTTATCAGTCTCAACAAATCTAGAAAGAGGGGTGGCATTGCCAAAAAATTAACAAAGTTTTTACAGCATGGGGGGTCAGTCTCATGCCAACTTATTAGTCACGGAATAAAAGGATATAATGCGAGCTTTTGATTAAACGAGGTATGCGTATGGTCAGTCAACGATAGCTCAGATATTCGAGGTTCTACAGTTATATAAAACATTAAGATAAACAAACTATGAAAACTTAATATTAAAATTTCAAATTTAGAGGTACAAAAATTACATAATTTTTTATGGATGATTACATAATTCTATAATCAAATTTCAAAGGATGATCAAAATTATATAATTTCATAAAATAAAGAAAGAAAAACAACTTAAGAAGTATAAAAAACCATTTTAGACTGATACTCTCATTACACCCATAAGAAGTTTTGTCTCTGTAGAATCATAATTGAGTCACAACAAATAAGTTGAAGAAATAAATGACATCACCCGGCTGGGTTGCTAAGGAATAGCTAACCAATAATTTGTTATCAATTGCTAAGGACCCTAGTATCAATTGCTAAGGACTACGTCGCCTCACAGAGAAATTTGAAATTTAGAACATTGCCTCCCTGGAATTGCCTGGAATTGCCCCCCTCCATACTAGTTTACAGGACAGTCATTTAAGTAACATATTTTACAAAAAATATTTCTTTGGATTTTATTTATTAAACATACAAAAATACAATAGTCAATCAGTATGGGATTTCTAACTTTTTAAAGCCATTTTAATTTGCAAAAGCTTAGGTATATTGTTACCCATAAATCAAATACAAACCTTTCTTTTTGATCGCAAACACTAACTAAACTTTACCCCAACTATGAATACAAGCGCACTCTTAGTGAGTGATATATTTTTGGTACATTTTTTTTATTTCCGCGTTTGAGGCGAGTTTACATTATTTTTATACTCAAGGTACTTATCTCTAAATACTCAATATCATTTGTAAGATCTTAGATAAACAATTTCTCAATCCTATCTCCCACTCCCATCACTCTCTCATTATCAGACTTGACATTCACACCATCTGACTTATCAACCTTCATCACTATCTGTTCAATATAAAACGCTGGATATCTGTTGCGATCATAGGCGGCATTTTCCTTGGTTCTCAAAACAACAATTGCTCTACAGTTTGGAAATGATGGACAAGACCTAAAACTAGTCGCACTGGACATTGTGTAGCGTCTACCCTCACAGTTGTAAGCAAGTGCCACATCCTTGTCGCCTGGGTAGATTATCTCATACCTAAATTCCTAAACAGTTACAAAACAAACATATCAATAGCTTAAATCTTTAGATTAACCGCCACATCAATCCTAGGAAAATATCCCTTTTGGAAACATAGCTACATACTAGATTTACACTGTAGATAGCATAGACGAGCATTTTGAAAGTTGAAAATGTTTCATTTCATGTTGCCATTCATTTGGACATTTTAGTCCTGTTAAAAAGTGGTGCCTGGTCCAAAAGAAACAATAAAAGCGGTGTATGGTCCAAAAGAAACAATAAAAGCGGTGCCTGGTCCAAAAGAAACAATAAAAGCGATTTTTTGGAATGAAAAAAACAATGGATTACTGACCATGGAAAGAGAAGAACGGTTTTCTCTACGTTACGTCAGAGTCATATCCGACGTCTTCAGGAGGCGTGTGTCTTCTACAAGGAAGAAACACAAACTGTTGAATTATTGTTGTTTGCTCGAGGTCAAAGGTTGTAGGTACATTTATTGACCTTTGGTGATGCATTCATAGATGTCGCAATAGCTCCACTTGTACAGAAGGACGTCCTTCTGTACCTACAACCTTCGACCTCGAGCAAACAACAATAATTCAACAGTTTGTGTTTCTTCCTTGTAGAAGACACAAGAAGATGTCGGATATGACTCTGACGAAACGCAGAGAAAAACGTTCTTCTCTTTCCACGGTCAGTAACATCCATTTTTTTTTTTTTTTCATTCCAAAAAATGTCTAACGACCATAATCTAAATCTAAGCTGCAAAGATATACATCATTTAAGATTCATATTAAACGCATTCCCACAAGCAGACATGTATAATTTTGCGCTAACACATGCCGCATGTGGACCTACAATATAAAACTGATGCGTAGTCCCAGTGCCGGTTTTAGCACTACCAGCGCCCTGGGCGAGATTTTTTAAGGCGCCCCCCCCCCCCCCCCCGCCATATTCAAAAATTAAAATTCATACGACAATAAATTGCACAGAATCTGCACTCGACTTTCTTGCATAAATTAACCCACTGTAGGTATGACGTATGTAAAGCTAGAATCATCTACCAGCTTATTCCGTTTCAATAAAAATATAATATATCAATAATAAATCAATTTTATTCCACCGCGGTGTTTACTCGTACAATATGGAAATAGCCATATAAATACTTAAATGAATATAAATATTTAGATGGTTTATTTGGTGAGCGCCGTTTTGTGCGAATCACACCTCAAGAGCCCTCTGCGAAGTTGGAGTTCTCTGGAAAAAGCGTCAATTACACAAGAAAGATCCTTGACTTACAGGTTGGTATAAAGCTGACCACCCATAGTGTAAAAAATAATTCACTTTGTCAATGTCACCCCTGTTTCAAGGAAGGTCGGCAAGAGTTGAAGTTTTATGTTCATTTGAGATTTGGTTTTAATTTGTAAGTACACATTCAGCGTTTTTCAGCGCGAACTTACACGTGTCTGATTGTGGACATGCATTTGATATGAGTTTTTAATTTCAATATATCTTTGCAACTTAGATTCTTAAATCTAGAGTCTAGATTATTATAGATGGTCATTGAACCCTTTTGTATGCAAACTAGGACTTTGTATGGTGGGTAAGCTTTTTAAATATATTTTGAAAAAGTAACGTCAGGTTATTATTGGTATTTATAAAATTTTAAGAATCGCAGCCTTTCATCTAATTTTAACCCTTTGACTACCAAGAAAATTGCTAATACATTTTGTATAGAAAAATTTCACTTTGTATGGCGGTTATACTTGTGATTCTCTTTTTGGAAAAAATAATGATGGCAATATATAAGTTATCATTATTTACTTACATTTGAAGTAAATTATTTTTTTAATAACCCTCTAACTGCCGAGAATTTTTTAATATTTTTTTTCTTTTGTATCGCAACTCCCTAAACTGAGATTATGATGAAGCAGTGATTATATTCATTAGATAGCACTATTTTATAAAAGGATTCACGGAAAATTAAAAAAAAATCGTTGAAGCTGTTTTTGAGAAAATCGCATTTTAAATATTCAGCTCTTTGGAAGCCATCTTGAATTTTCAAAAAAGTAAAAAAAAATGATTACGAATTAAAGTAATACACTATTTCTTTCTATCAAATCTAAAACAAATTGAAATATTTTGCATTTTAATAGGTTTTTGATTTATTTTCGATTTAAAATTTCAGTTCGTGTAAACGGTGCTTTATATTATTTTTTTCAAAAAATGTTATTATGTAGAAATTTGTGTTTTCTTTAATATTGTGGAAAATTTTATTTTTGTTTACCCTTTGACTTTCGAGAAAATCCTAATCATTTGTTTTTTTCAAATTGCAACCCATAGACACAGATTAGCAAGAGTGTTGCCATAACTAGTTTATTAAGTTAAAAAATAATTAATGGCAACTCTGAAAATTAAAAAAAAAAATCTTGCAGCCATTTTTGAGAAAAGTGCAGTTTTATGTTTTTTTTTTGTATGGCAGCCATCTTGAATTTTCAAGTTGGTGTAATGCCGTGTTATTCATACTTAATAATTGTCCAAAAAAATTGATGTAGATAAAATTTAGCATCTCTAGGTCTAATACTTTGGAAAGTGACACACATACATACACACATACAGACGGACGTTTTTGAAAGACAGTGTTTTTTTGGCATGTCCTGCACCAGGACAACTCATTTTCGTACAAACCTCAAAAAAAAAACATTTTCACACCAAATCAATACCTACTTTCTTTATAGCCTTCAGCTATAGCAAGAAAGTAAAACGGAATGTAGTAACCATTTATAAAAAAAAATATGACAATAGAGTTGACAGCTAATCAAATGGTGGAAAATATCAACTTAGAGAGGGAATTTATGTCCAAAAAACTATTTTGAAAATAAAACATTCTTTAATAAATTTCATCAAAAATAAAAAATGGACAAAACTGAAAATTTAACGAAAGTACAAAAAATGAAACTATAAAAAAAATATGAATGTAGAATAATTTGATATTCAATATTTAGAAAGCACAAATTAAAAAAAATAATGGAAAAGACAGAACTAGTCTTACAACATAAAAATATAAGAAAAAATATTAAATAAAAAATTGGAAATCTAAAACTAAACAAAGAAAAATTAAAAAAGAAAACAAAAACGAAAACGAAAAAAAAGTGTAGATAGAAAAGTATTAACTTTAAAATAAAAATGTAATAGGAATGTAAAAAAAGAAAATAAGAAATATAGAACAAACCATGAAATCAAAAACTGAAAAACACATATTAAAAAATAATTAAACAACAAAAATTTGAAAACTTAGAATTACAGAAAAAAATTAAAATACAAAATTAAAAAAAAAAAGGGAATGGAAAGAATATAAAATTTAAAAACGTGTACATTTATAAAAAAAACAATTTACGAATAACTGATTTCCATGCAAAAGTCAGCTGCAAGTTTTGATGCCCCAAAAACTTCAAAATTTTAAAAATATAAAGGGGCGCCTGCGGCGCCCCTTCATATCTGGCGCCCTGGGCGGTCGCCCGACCGCACCCAACCCTAACGCCGGAACTGCGTAGTCCAGGTGGTAATACTTCGGACTCGTAACTGGAAGGTCGTGGGTTCGAATCCCGGTGGAGCACAAAAAATATACCATTTATATTTTCAAATTTTCTCTTCGCTGGGTTGAAAAATTCATAAACCTTTAACAAAGACCGGTCATCAAAAGGTCCATCCAGCCTTACAACAACTGGGTCTTGCTTGAGAATTGGCGCTTTCTACAGCGACGACCAAGCTCGCAGAGAGCTCTTGAGGTGTGATACACACAAAAACAGCGCTCACCAAATAAATCAGCCTAATTTAAATTTTTTAATTTAAAACCCAATCTCAAATGAACATAAGCCCTGCAACTCTTGCCGACCTTCCCTGAAACAGGAGTGACATTGGCAAAGTGAACCATTTTTTACAGTATGGGTGGTCAGCCTCATACCAACCTATAAGTCAAGGAATACAAACAATTAATTACATTTAAGTACATGTGTTTGTTTGTGGGCATACATCTGAGAGCTTTGAATGAATATATCCTTGCAACTTAGATTATTATTATAATTATTAAGTATATAAAACAAACAAACACTTAACAATTAAGTAATCATTAAAACATACAAAACATATTCTATGAAAAAAAAAAGTGAAAAATATTTTTTTTAACCTTCCTCATCTGTGCTAAAAAAATTACAAGCGCAACGGTGCTGTGTAGTGACTACACGCTCATAAAAGTCGGATTTATGATCGGTAAATGATGTATATTAATAGCCAATCGCTTTAATAAAGTATAATCGAAGTCGAATGAAGGATTAAATGACAACTAGGGGCGTTGCCCCTGGCTGCTACGCAGCCCAACCCCTTAACATTTGTGAAATGTTTATATTGCACATAGTTTCCTCGCGTTAAACTTCGTAGTATTAAAAAACATGTAAAATAAAAACACGCAGTTTTTGTAAAAGAACATTTACTTAGATTTGTTAGGCTTTGATTAAATAAATTTATGAAAATCCGCCATTACAAAAAAATACTGGGAATATCCCGCACTGTAAACGGTTATACCTTAATATAATAAATACATCGATAGTGTATGCAAATATTAATTTTTTTGACTCAAATGAACATAAGTGCAAAAAGAGTTGCACTTATGTTCATTTGAGTTATGTGTTTATGTTGTAAGTCCACATGCAGCATGTGTAAGCGTGAACTTTTACGAGTCTACTAGTGTACTTATGTTATGTCACTGTGATTTTTGGTTAAAGTGCTGTTCTGTCACTGTGCTGTTTTGACACTGTGCTGATTTGTCACTGTGCTGTTTTGTCACTGTGCTGTTTTGTCACTGTGCTGTTTTGTTACCGTGTTGTTTTGTCACCGTGTTGTTGTGTCACTGTGCTGTTCTTTCACTGTGCTTTTTTGTCTCCGTGTTGTTTTGTCACTATGCTGTTTTGTCAACGTGCTGCTTTGTCACTGTGCTGTTTTGTTACTGTGGTGTTTTGTCACCGTGTAGTTTGGTCACTGTGCTGATTTGTCACTGTGTTGTTTTGTCACCGTCCTTTTTTGTCACTGTGCTGTTTTGTCACTGTGCTGTTATGTCACTGTGCTGTTTTGTCACCGTGCTTTTTTGTCAATGTGCCGTTTTGTCACTGTGCTGTTATATCACTGTGCTGTTTTGTCACTGTGCTGTTATGTCACTGTGCTGTTTTGTCACCGTGCTTTTTTGTCAATGTGCCGTTTTGTCACTGTGCTGTTAGATCACTGTGCTGTTTTATCACCGTGCTGTTTTGTCATTGTGCTGTTATGTCACTGTGCTCTTTTGTCACCTTCCTGTTTTTTCACTGTTTGTTTTGTCCCCGTGCTTTTTTGTCACTGTGCTGTTTTGTTACTTTGTTATTTGGTCATGTATCGTTTTGTCACTGTTATATAACTATGTAATATAGCTTTGCAACTTAGATTACAGATTATAAAGAATAGAAATCAAAATAATTTCCTTGTCTTATAGGTTGGTATGAGGCTGACCACCCATACTGTAAAAATGGTTCACTTTGCCAACGTCACCCCTGTTTGAGGGAAGATGGGCAAGAGTTGCAGAGCTTATGTTCATTTGAGATTAGGTGTTTATGTTATAAGTCCACATGGGGCATTTGTAAGCGCGAACTTATACCTGTCTGCTTGTGGGAATGCATTTAATAAGAATCTCAAATGGTATGTATCTTTGCAACTTAGATTATAGAACTTAACAAAATAATTTCCTCGACTTATAGGTTAGTATGTGGCCGACCACCCATACTGTAAGAATGGTTTACCATGAAAATTTTATCTCTGTTTGAGGAAAAGTCGGCAAGAGTTGCAGGGCTTATGTTCATTTAAGATTAGTTTTTTTTTTTTTTAAGTCCACATGGGGCATTTGTGGGCGCGAACTTATTCCTGTCTGCTTGTGGGAATGCATTTAATATGAATCTCAAATGGTATGTATCTCTGCAACTTAGATTATGTAAAGAAATACACAAAATAATTTCGTTGACTTATAGGTTGGTATGAGGCTGACCACCCATACTTAAAAAAATGGTTTATTTTGCAAATTTCACCTTTGTTTCAGGGAAGGTTGACAATAGTTGCAGGGCTTATGTTCATTTGGAATGGGTTGTTATGTTGTAAATACACATGCAGCATATGTAAGCGCGAACTTATACATGTCTGCTTGTAAGAATGCATGTAATATGAATCTCAAATGTTATATATGTTTGCAACTTAGATTACAGACTGAAATCCATTTTTATTTTGTTTTATTTTTTTTTTAATTTGCATGAAATAAAAGAAAATGTAAAAAAAACTTTCACGTTTTGCCGCTAGATGTCAATATAGTTCCATACATTTTCAGTATGAACAAACAGATTTATTGAAAAAAGTTTTCATACATTTTTAAACACAAACGCGAAAGCTCGCAGCTTTGCAGCATATATACAAAAATTAATTTGCCATTGATCAGGAATGTTTTTCATCTTCTGTGATGGCATTAATTTTGAAAATTGAAATTGTAAGCGAACGACGACGGCGAAGGGTATTATATATATAGATAATTAGTATTTAAATGCTAAAAACATAAAAAATCATCGGCCGATGCCTATATAGCGGACGACAGGTCCACTCTGAGCGAGCGCCTGACAGCGACCACAGAGTATTATAGGTTTATAGAGATCCCACTGAATAAAAAAAAGGGGAATGCCCGAATCTTAGCCACCTATGAGTTTTATATGGAAGCTTTTGATAATATTATGGAATGTATAATATCACTTATACCTAAAATTTATTTCAAATATTTTTGATATTATAGGAAACTAATGGTGAGGTCATGTCAAATAAAAGTTTTTTTTTTGTTTTAAAAATTTATATCTTTTAAAATAAAATATACAAGTTTACACAAATATACATTCTTAAATAATACACCGAACTACATTTTGGTTTTAAGCTAAATTAAGGTAATTAAGGTTTTGGAAAATTAGGTTAAAATAATGTAAATCATTTTGAAAGTTTGATGTCAATTAAAGTTTATTTAGAGGCACTAGTATATTTTAGCTGGAACGTAACAAAAACATGAAGGTTTTTTGTACTTTATAGCTGTCTTATATTTGTGAACGAATTTTTTTTGAGGTTACGACGGAAATACGTTGTCCGGCACCAGGCCACCAATACACCATTTTCACGCACAAAGTATTATATTCTTTTCAAATAACTTTTTGCACAATTTAACGCCTGTGAAAACAGCCAAAAACAGCATTCAACGGTTAAAAACTTACGACCCCACGCCAAGCAAGCGTTATCTGTGGGCGCCATTTTGGCTGTCAAGGGAATATCGGTAATACCAAACAGTAGTTTCCTACTATTATTGTGGACAAGAACCAATAAAGCATTATCTACTGGTAGTGTAAGGAAGCTTGTGGTCAATATCGTTTGTATGGAAGATTCTTAGGCATGACAGCGACTGACGCTAGTTGACACGTGATATGGGGAAGGCGACGGGCGACGGCTAGCCAGGGAATTTAAACCTTTTGAAATATTTCAGAAATTTAAAAGTTCATAATAATATGTACCAAAATAATGTTAAATTGAACAACAAATGAAAACATTGATAATTATTTCCACATTACTTGTATTATGTTTAAGTACAATAACGAAAATTACGTAAGTTAAAAGAAAAACATAAAACAATAGAAATATAAAAACCAAATAAAGGCAATCTCTAAATTTTATTGCAATTGCTGCAAAAAATGTACTTTTTTTCTATTCTGTGACTAGCACACACAGTTTTTTGACAAATAAGACACACTATTGTGTTTCTTTTTTTTAATTGTATGGACAAAATCTACAAATTCTTGAAGGTGGCCGGGACACTGACACACTCCTTGTTGATTTGCCCAGCGGATTAGTTGGAATATTTGCATTTGTAACAGCAGTTGCGGGTGATATAATTATGCTGATAATAGGATAGAACCGTGTCAAAAGCATCTTGCTGTTGTTCATGGAATCTAACCATACTATTTTTTCTTCTTATAATATTAGGCTTAGCCAACTCCAAACTAAGTTCTCTTACAAAGCATTTTCATTTGCTTCTGTTATTTTTTTTCCTACTCTGGATACTTTTCAATCCAAAATAAATATGTGTTTCTACCTATTACACACAAATAATAATATAAAATAATGATTAATCTGCAATGCTGATTTGTAATGTTGGTTTATAAGTTTGCTACATTTTTTGCATAAGAAATTTTTTACTTTTTTTGGATAGATTTCTTTTTAAGGTTTTGTTATTTTTTATATTTAAATGTAATTTATTATTCATATTCCTTGACTTATAGGTTGGTATGAGGCTGACCACCCATACTGTAAAAAATGGTTCACTTTGCCAGTGTCACCCCTGTTTCAGGGAAGGTCGGCAAAAGTTGTGGGGCTTATGTTCATTTGAGGTTTGAATTTTATTTGTAAGTACACAATCAGCATTTGTAAGCGCGAACTACACGTGTTTGTTTGTGGGCATACATCTGAGAGCTTTGAATGAATATATCCTTGCAACTTAGATTATAGATTATAGATTACATAGTTATTTAGAAACACATAAAAAAAATACTTACCAAAACAAGAATTTTTATTTATTTTATTATCGGAAATAATAAATCACTTTAGTATCCCTGCAAGTTCCAGCAATATTGAAGAATAAAATACGACTGCAACGCTAGCGACGGAGATGCGCTATTTTGTGTGCTCAAATCGTAGCAAAATATGTGAGAGTGAGATGTGAATAGCGTCGCACTCACCACGCACACTTTACATGCATGACGCGAGTTACTCACAGCACCTTACGCTGTATTGGTGCCATTTGTTTTATTGTATTGGTGAATTTATTTCCGACTTTTACAAAACAGCTCTGCTGCCCCTTATTAGTGTGGATTATTAAAAAAAAAAAAATTGATTTAATTCGTAAATGTATGAGGGAGGAATACCTAGAATCTGAGCTCTCGGTCTTCCTCTACCACGACATTCATCTATTCTTGTAACATATATTTTCTTCGTCAGTCTTTCCTCATTCATTCTCTCCATGTCCAAACCATCTAAGCATACTTCTTTTAATCTTCACTTTCACACTTTCTCTTGCACCACATTCTTCTCTAACAAGATCATTCCTCATCCTATCACTCCGTTTTTTCCCAATCATACTTCTTAGAAAGTCCATTTCAACATAGTTTAAAATCTTTAATAAAATTGATGCCTGGTCCAAACGAAACAAAAGTGGTGCCTGGTTGAAAAAAGATTAAGAACAAATACTTTACTTACTTCTACATATAATTGACCAGCTTCATCCAGTTTTTCATTTTCCAGCTGGTACCTGATGTAAGCATATGGATTTTGTACTCTGCTAATCTTCAGGACAGCAGGTGGCTTAAGGAATAGTCCTGACTTCGCAACAACTTCCAAGTACTCATCAGAATCTTTAGCCAACTCCACCCTGCAAGTATAAAATCAACCGGTCTACAGTATACTTTGGACTTGTGATTGGAAGGTAATGGGTTTGATTCCTGGCGGAGCACAATAGTTATTTATGCCACTGCCTAGTAATGAGTCTTTGTAACACGAGTGCTAGTTTGTGCCATGAGGCGCAGCCGAATGGCACAATAGACAGCAAGAGTGTTACAAAGACTAATTACGTGCAGTGGCATACAATACTTTTTCTACGACCATGAAATAAATAACAAAATAGTAAATAATAGTCATTATAATGCACTCGTCCATTTGAAGTACCTAATTAAAACCCCACCTTTATCAAACCGTGTAATTTATCATTCCCCTCAAATATCTAATCTAATCTGCAACGATATATTACATTTAGGAATTATTTTAAATTTATGCCTACAAGCAGACACATATAAGATTGTGTTTATACATGCCGCATACAAGGTTTAACCCCTCAAGTTCCGGAACGCGGATCCGCGCTCATAGTACTAAACGCGATTTTTTTCATTTTTCTCTAGTTTTTACACAGCAATAAGATCGAAAATCGCATGAAATACTGCTATTGGATAGAACCATCCACCAATAAATTCAAAGCATTCATTTTTGTTTGTAGTAATTTAAAATATAATATTTAAGTTGACCTTGAAAACGGACTGTTGAAAAAGCAGAATTCCACAATTTGTTGACATAAGAGCACTAACACACTCAAAAAAATCTTTGTGTAAATAAAAAGGGTCACTAACTTCTATTTTTTGCGATGTATTTGGATTTCCTGCCTATGCATACTAATGAGGTATATCTGTTTTTAGAATCTCGAATTTTTTTCCGTAATTTAAATTTTGATGGAGTATAATAATAATTTCACAAGTTTTTTTTTTGGTAGGCACTAAAAAAAACTTTATTTCACTGTATTTTGAGAAAAAAAACCCGCAGGAGATATGGTTTGTATCTTTGGAGATATTTAATATAAAAACCAAGAGTTGGGTGGCTGGATTAGGCAGAAAATCGCTGGCACTTGAGAGGTTAACATTCAAACCTAATGGGGCTTCCACACGCTTGCCAACCCATCTCAAGTCAAGCGCACAGTGTGTCGTCTGGAACATGCTAGCTGGACAAAATTTTGTCTAATTGACTAATTTTGTCCAGCTAGCATGTTCTAGACGACACACTGCACACTTGGCTTGTAGCCAAGCGCACAGTGTGTCGTCTAGAAGATGCTAGCTGGACAAAATTAGTCCATTAGACAAAATTTTGTCTAGCTAGCATGTTCTAGACGACACACTGTGCGCTTGACTTGAGATGGGTTGGCAAGCGTGTGGAAGCCCCATAAAACTCAAATAAACGTAAGCCCTGCAACCACTGAAGCAGTGGTGTCATTGGCAAAGTGAACCAAGGTGTTATAGCATAGATGGTCAACCTCATACCAACCTATTAGCCAAGTAACTGTTTAAGTTTGTTTATTTTTTGCGGTGGAAATATCTTGCATTATTTTCCTTTCAAGCCTTCTGTTTTTCTTTGAAAAAAGGAAAGCTACAATTTGGAGTATTTTGATAAACTAGGGGCGTTGCCCCTGGCTGCTACGCAGCCCAACCCCTTAACATTTGGTGAATGTGTATATTGCGCATAGTTTCCTCGCGTTAAAATTCGGAAAACATGTAAAATAAAAACATGCAGCCTTTGTAAAAGAAAATCGACCACCCATAGTTTAAAAAATGGTTCACTTTGAAGATTTCAGCTGTGTTTCAGGGAAGATTGGCAAGAGTTGCAGGGCTTATATTAATTTGAGATTGGGTTTTTATGTTGTAAGTCAACATGCATTATGTGTAAGCGTGAACTTATAAATGTCTGCTTGTGGGAATGCATTTAATATGAATCTCGATTGGTATGTATCTTTGCAACTTAGATTATAGAACTTAACAAAATAATTTCCTTGACTTATAGGTTAGTATGTGGCTGACCACCCATACTGTAAGAATGGTTTACCATGAAAATTTTATCTCTGTTTGAGGAAAAGTCGGCAAGAGTTGCAGGGCTTATGTTCATTTGAGATTAGTTTTTTATTTTATAAGTCCACATGGGGCATTTGTAAGCGCGAACTTATACCTGTCTGCTAGTGGGAATGCATTTAATATGAATCTCAAATGGTATGTATCTTGCAACTTAGATTAATGAACTAAACAAAATAATTTCCTTGACTAAAAGGTTAGTATGTGGCTGACCACCCATACTGTAAGCAATGGTTCACAATGCAAATTTTATCTCTGTTTGAGGAAAAGTCGGCAAGAGTTGCAGGGCTTATGTTCATTTGAGATTAGTTTTTTTTATTTTGCAAGTCCACATTGGGCATTTGTAAGCGTGAACTTGTACCTGTCTGCTTGTGGGAATGCATTTTATATGAATCTCAAATGGTATGTATCTTTGCAACTTAGATTATAGAACTAAACAAAATAATTTCCTTGACTAAAAGGTTAGTATGTGGCTGACCACCCATACTGTAAGAATGGTTTACCATGCAAATTTTATCTCTGTTTGAGGAAAAGTCGGCAAAAGTTGCAGGGCTTATGTTCATTTGAGATTAGTTTTTTTATTTTGCAAGTCCACATTGGGCATTTGTAAGCGTGAACTTGTACCTGTCTGCTTGTGGGAATGCATTTAATATGAATCTCAAATGGTATGTATCTTTGCAACTTAGATTATAGAACTTAATAAAATAATTTCCTTGACTTATAGGTTAGTATGTGGCTGACCACCCATACTGTAAGAATGGTTTACCATGCAAATTTTATCTCTGTTTGAGGAAAAGTCGGCAAAAGTTGCAGGGCTTATGTTCATTTGAGATTAGTTTTTTTATTTTGCAAGTCCACATTGGGCATTTGTAAGCGTGAACTTGTACCTGTCTGCTTGTGGGAATGCATTTAATATGAATCTCAAATGGTATGTATCTTTGCAACTTAGATTATAGAACTTAATAAAATAATTTCCTTGACTTATAGGTTAGTATGTGGCTGACCACCCATACTGTAAGATTGTTTTACAATGAAAATTTTATCTCTGTTTGAGGAAAAGTCGGCAAGAGTTGCAGGGCTTATGTTCATTTAAGATTAGTTTTTTATTTTATAAGTCCACATGGGGCATTTGTAAGCGCGAACTTATACCTGTCTGCTTGTGGGAATGCATTTAATATGAATCTCAAATGGTATGTATCTTTGCAACTTAGATTAATGAACTAAACAAATTAATTTCCTTGACTAAAAGGTTAGTATGTGGCTGACCACCCATACTGTAAGCAATGGTTCACAATGCAAATTTTATCTCTGTTTGAGGAAAAGTCGGCAAGAGTTGCAGGGCTTATGTTCATTTGAGATTAGTTTTTTTTATTTTGCAAGTCCACATTGGGCATTTGTAAGCGTGAACTTGTACCTGTCTGCTTGTGGGAATGCATTTAATATGAATCTCAAATGGTATGTATCTTTGCAACTTAGATTATAGAACTAAACAAAATAATTTCCTTGACTAAAAGGTTAGTATGTGGCTGACCACCCATACTGTAAGCAATGGTTTACCATGCAAATTTTATCTCTGTTTGAGGAAAAGTCGGCAAAAGTTGCAGGGCTTATGTTCATTTGAGATTAGTTTTTTTATTTTGCAAGTTTATAGCTTTGTGTGCAGAGCACAGCCTTTTTGCATCAAACACATGGTTTCGGCATAAGGATGTGCATCTGTACACAAGGCAGATTGTGGGAAGTCGCACAATCATTGACTACATCTGTGTAGATGAAAGACTGAGAGGAGCCGTAAGAGATAGCCGTGTCTATCGTGGGCCTGAAATAGGCAGTGACCACTATCTCTTATGCGCTAAAATAATGATTGGAGAAGTAAGAAAGAAGAAACGTAAGAAGAAAGTAAGAAAGCCAAGAATAAAAGTAGAAAGTCTGAGTGATGAAAACGTGAAAGTGAAGTATAAATCAGAATTACAAAAAATGTTAAGTGTGAATGAACTTGAAAAGAATGTGAATGAAAAAGATATTGAAAGCATGTGGAAGGATATGAAAGAAAGAATAATTGAATGCGCTAAAAAAGTATGTGGGGTAACGAAAGGTGGAAGATTGAAAGGGGATGCCTGGTGGAATGCTAAAGTAAAAGAGGCTGTGAAAGTAAAGAAGGAATGTTACAAAAAGTGGCTGAACGACAGGAATGATAGAAAGCTAGAAGATGAATATAAGATAGCCAAGCGAATGGTGAAGAATGTAGTTTATGAAAGCAAAGCGAATGAACAGAGAAAGATTGATGAAAAAATGAACAGAAGTTTCACCGACAGTAGGAAGGAATTCTGGAGATGGGTCGGTGCCATTAGGAATAAAGATTCTGCATTGACCACCCCAGGAATCAAAAGTGCTGTTGGTGAGATGGTATGGGAGAATGATGAAGTATGTAAGAGATGGAAAGAATATTTTAAAGGGATTTTTGGTCGGGGCGAAAGAATTTTGTTTAGAAAAATGACAGAAGAGAATGAATTTAGGATTTTGAAAGAAGAAATAAAAGTATCTATTGAATGTTTGAAGAATGGAAAGTCTGCTGGGTTTGATGGAATAAATGGTGAAATGTTGAAAGCAGGAGGTGAATGCGTGATAGATTGGATGTACGAATTATGTAAGCTTTGTGTGAATGCAGGAGTAGTACCGATAGATTGGAGGAAGGCAGTCATTGTTCCCATTTACAAAGGTAAAGGGGACAAAAAAGACTGTCAGAACTTCAGACCAATCAGTCTACTCAGTATACCAGGAAAAGTCTTCTGTAAGGTGATTATAAAAAATGTGATTCTGACTACTAGTGAAAGGATTTCCGATATACAGTCCGGCTTTATGGCCGGTAGAGGCTGTGTTGATCAGATTTTTACTCTACGACAACTTGTTGAAAAACAATTGTCGGTGAGGCGGAAGCTGTTCACGGCCTTTGTAGATCTGGAAAAGGCTTTTGACTCAGTAGACAGAGGTATGTTATGGGATGTTTTGAAAGCATACGGAGTGAATGGGGCTCTCCTAGGTGCGGTGCATGCCAACTATGAAAATAGTAAGGCATGTGTTCGTATTGATGGTGAGTATAGCGAGTGGTTTGAAGTTTATAAGGGTGTGAGGCAAGGATGTGTGATGAGTCCATGGCTATTTAACATAGTCATGGACAAGTGTGTCAGAGATGCTAGACTTAATGATTGTGGATTGATGATAGGAGAGAGCAAAGTGAGTGTTCTACTGTATGCAGATGATGCAGTTCTTGTATCTGATTCAGCAGTAGAATTGCAAACAATGCTCTCTAGATTGAATGAAGCTTTGTTAGGTAACCATCTGAAGTTAAATGCAAGTAAGACGAAAGTATTGATTTTTGAAAGAGATGATGAAAGTATGAATTATGAATTTAAAATTAATGGAATGAATGTTGATGTCGTAAATGAGTTTGTATACCTGGGAAGTAAGTTTGAAAAAGATGGAAGAATGACCGGTGAATTTGAAAGAAGAGTAATGAAGGGCAGGTGTGTACTGGGTGCCACAACTTGTATCGCCAAAAATCAAAACATATCAAAAAATGCTCGATTGGCGGTACGCAGTGGCATACTTTTACCCACCTTGATGTATGGAAGCGAGGCCTGGACGGTGAATGAAAGTGAAATTAGTAAAGTCCATACTGTTGAAATGGACTTTCTAAGAAGTATGATTGGGAAAAAACGGAGTGACAGGGTGAGGAATGATTTTGTAAGAGAAGAATGTGGTGCAAGAGAAAGTGTGAAAGTGAAGATTAAAAGAAGTTTGTTAAGATGGTTTGGGCATATGGAGAGAATGAATGAGGAAAGACTGACGAAGAAAGTATATGTTGGTAGAATAGATGGATGTCGTGGTAGAGGAAGACCGAGAAAGGTATGGATGGACCAAATATCCGAAATTGCGAATGAATGGAATATCCAGAGTCATAATAAAAGAAGAGCTTGTATGAAGAAGGTTATGACTCTGGAGGAAATGAAAGAAGTATGTAAGGATAGAAAGAAATGGCGGTTGATCTGTGATGTTGGCGGCTGAGGTTTGTTAAAGTAAAATTGGTTTTATGATTTAGTTTTTATGTCCATGTATATATTGTGATTTATTGTTTTTAAAAAATGTAATTTGTCATGTATGTTCCTTGACTTATAGGTTGTTATGCGGCTGACCACCCATAATGTAAAAATTGGTTCACTTTGCCAATGTCACCTCTGTTTCAGGGAAGGACGGCAAGAGTTGCAAGGCTTATGTTCATTTGAGATTGGGTTTTTATATTGTAGGTCCACATGCGGCATGTGTTAGCGCGAAATTATACATATCTGCTTGTGGGAATGCATTTAATATAAAACTTAAATGATATATATCTTTGCAGCTTAGATTAGATTAGATTAGAAGTCCACATTGGGCATTTGTAAGCGTGAACTTGTACCTGTCTGCGTGTGGGAATGCATTTAATATGAATCTTAAATGGTATGTATCTTTGCAACTTAGATTATGTAAAGAAATACACAAAATAATTTTCTTGACTTATAGGTTGGTATGAGGCTGACCACCCATACTTTAAAAAATGGTTTACTTTGCAAATTCACCTTTGTTTCAGGGAAGGTTGGCAAGAGTTGCAGGGCTTATGTTCATTTGGAATGGGCTGTTATGTTGTAAGTACACATGCAGCATATGTAAGCGGGAACTTATACATATCTGCTTGTGGGAATGCATTTAATATAAATCTTAAATGATATATATCTTTGCAGCTTAGATTAGATTAGATTAGAACTTATACATGTCTGCTCGTAAGAATGCATGTAATATGAATCTCAAATGTTATATATGTTTGCAACTTAGATTTCAGATTGAAATCCATTTTTATTTGGCTTTTTTTTTATTTTTAATTTGCATGAAATAAAAGAAAATGTAAAAAAAACTTTTACGTTTTGCCGCTAGATGTCAATATTGTTCCATACATTTTTAGTATGAACAAACAGATTAATTCCTAAAAGTTTTCATACATTTGTAAACACACACGCGTAAGCTCGCCGCATTGCAGCATATATACAAAAATTAATTTGCTATAGAGCATGAATGTGTTTCATCTGCTGTGATGGCATTGATTTTGAAAATCGAAACTCGACGACGAATGACGACGACGAATGACGACGACGAAGGGTAATATAATAAAGGATAAGTTTGATGAATTATTACACTATTAACAATTTTTTATTTGACTCTACACATAATAGTTATTTATGCCACTGCCTAGTAATGATAGTCTTTGTAACACGAGTGCTAGTTTGTGCCATGAGGCGCAGCCGAATGTCACAATAGAAAGCACGAATGTTACAAAGGCTAATTACGTGCAGTGGCATACAACACTTTTTCTACGACCATGATAGAATTAACAAAATAGTGAATAATAGTCATTATAATGTACTCGTCCATTTGAAGTAATTAAAACCTTACCTTTGTCAAAACGTGTGATTTATCATTCCCTTCGATTATCTAATCTAACCTAAGTTGTAAAGATAAATTATATTTAGGTTTCATATTGAATTCATGCCCACAAGCTGACACATATAAGGTCGCGCTTTTACATCCTGCATATAAGCTTAAACGTTCAAACCCAAAACTCAAATTAACATATGCCCTGCAGTTGTATTGGCATAGGTGATCAATCTTATGCCCACCTATTAAGCTTAAATATTCAAACCCACAACTCAAATAAACATATTAAGTATGCCCTGCAAATGCATTGGCAAAGTGAACCAAGTTTTTACAGCATAGGTGGTCAACCTCATACCCACCTATTAGCCAAGTAACTGTTTGAGTTGGTTTATTTTTTGCGGTGAAAATACTTTGTATTATTTTCCTTTCAAGCCTTTTGTTTTCTTTTAAAAAAAGGAAAGCTATAATTTGGAGTATTTCGATAAATAATTTTGATGAATTTCAGCACTTTTAACAATTTTTTTTTGACTCTACACATAAAATATATTTATTTTCATCGAACAGAGCTGGAAATTGCATCCCCACAGTAATTCCTACCTACCGAATATTGGTAATATTTGTATGAAGACTAATCAGCTGTTCACTTGCGGCCATCTTGGATTGACAAGTCTTCATACCCCCCATACAAGGTTGATATTTGAATAAAGATTTTAAATTATGATTACGGTCGGTCGTTAGACATTTTAAAGAATGAAAACAACGGATTTTACTGACCGTGCAAAAGAGAAGAACGATTTTCTCTACGTTTCGTCGGAGACACACGTCTGTGACGTCTCCTGAGGATGTCGGATATGACTCCGACGAAACGTAGAGAAAATCGTTCATCACTTTTGCATGGTCAGTAAAATCCGTTTTTTTTCATTCTTTAAAATTGATATTTGAAGTTAAAAAATGGTTCCATTTCAACACGGTTACCACACGGTAATGGCCATTACGCAACGGGCTGTAGAAATGTATGGCATTGTGATTGCGTTGGCTGTTTTGTATTTAGTAAATTACCAAATGGGAGTAGAAAAAAAACATTTTCATTCTTCAAATATACTCTTTGCTGGGTTGAAAAAAGAATCTGCCTTTACCAAAGACCGGTCACCATAGGTACATCCAGCCTTTACAGCAACTTGGTCTTGCTTGATAATTGGCACTTTCTACAGCGACGACCAAGCTCGCAGAGGACTCTAAACGTGTGATTAACACATTTTAATTATTTTTTCGGTTTTGCTTATTGCTTGTTTTTTTATTTATTTAGTATGATTTATAATACAGAATTGTAGAATACTTTAATTGGCACAATGAATTGTTTATAAATTATCTTATCTACCTATGTAAAAAATAACATAGATAAGATAAATAAATTGTATTCTAATCTAATCTAAGTTGCAGAGATACCTTACATTGTGGATTCACATTACATGCATTCTCACAAGCAAACGTACAAGTTCACGTTTGCACATGCCGCATGTGAACCTACAACATAAAAACCAAATCTCCAATGGGCATACATTCTGCAACTCCTGCCGACATTCCCTGAAACAGGGGTGACATTGGAAAAGTGAACCATTTTTTACAGTATGGGTGGTCAGCCTCATACCAACCTATAAGTCAAAGAAAACGAGTAATAAATAACATTTAAGTATAAAAAAACAACAAAACCTTAAAAAGAAATCTGTACAATAAAAATTAAAAAATTTCCTATGCAAAAAATGGAGCCCTTTTTCATACAAGCTCTCCTTTTATTATGACTCTGGATATCCCATTCACTCGCTATTTCGAAAATTTGGTCCATCCATACCTTTCTCGGTCTTCCTCTTCCACGACATCCATTAATTCTTGCAGCATATACTTTCTATGTCAATCTTTCCTCATTCATTCTCTCCAAATGTCCAAACCATCTAAGTATAACTACTTCTTTTAATCTTTACTTTCACACTTTCTCTTACACCACATTCCTCTCTAACAAAATCATTCCTCACCCTATCACTCCGTCTTTTTCCAACCATACTTCTTAAGTAGTCCATTTCCACTGTATGGACTTTACTAATCTCACTTTCACTCACCGTCCAGGCTTCACTTCCATACATCAGAGTGGGCACTAGTATACCACCGTGCACCGCCAGTTGAACATTTTTTGAAAGATTCTGGTTCTTGGTGATGGTAGAGGTAGCACCCAGTACGCACCTGCCTTTCATTATTCTTCTTTCAAATCTTCCGGTCATTCTTCCATCTTTTTCAAACTTACTTCCCAGGTATACAAACTCATTTACGACATCAACATTCATTCTGTTAATTTTCAATTCATAATTCATATTTTCATCATCTCTTTCAAAAATCAATACTTTCGTCTTACTTGCATTCAACTTCAAATGGTTACCTAACAAAGCTTCATTCAATCAAGAGAGCATTGTTTGCAATTCTACTGCTGAATCAGATGCAAGAACTGCATCATCATTCATCTGCATACAGTAGAACACTCACTTTGCTCTCTCCTATTATCAATATCATTAAGCTAGCATCTCTGACACACTTGTCCATGACTATGTTAAATAGCCATGGACCACAGAGTATTATAGGTATATAGAGATCCCACTGAATAAAAAAAAGGGGAATGCCCGAATCTTAGCCACCTATGAGTTTTATATGGAAGCTTTTGATAATATTATGGAATGTATAATATCACTTATACCTAAAATTTATTTCAAATATTTTTGATATTATAGGAAACTAATGGTGAGGTCATGTCAAATAAAAGTTTTTTTTTTGTTTTAAAAATTTATATCTTTTAAAATAAAATATACAAGTTTACACAAATATACATTCTTAAATAATACACCGAACTACATTTTGGTTTTAAGCTAAATTAAGGTAATTAAGGTTTTGGCAAATTAGGTTAAAATAATGTAAATCATTTTGAAAGTTTGATGTCAATTAAAGTTTATTTAGAGGCACTAGTATTTTTTAGCTGGAACGTAACAAAAACATGAAGGTTTTTTGTACTTTATAGCTGTCTTATATTTGTGAACGATTTTTTTTTGAGGTTACGACGGAAATACGTTGTCCAGCACCAGGCCACCAATACACCATTTTCACGCACAAAGTATTATATTATTTTCAAATTACTTTTTGCACAATTTAACGCCTGTGAAAACAGCCAAAAACAGCATTCAACGGTTAAAAACTTACGACCCCACGCCAAGCAAGCGTTATCTGTGGGCGCCATTTTGGCTGTCAAGGGAATATCGGTAATACCAAACAGTAGTTTCCTACTATTATTGTTGACAAGAACCAATAAAGCATTATCTACTGGTAGTGTAAGGAAGCTTGTGGTCAATATCGTTTGTATGGAAGATTCTTAGGCATGCCATGGACTCATCACACATCCTTGCCTCACACCTTGAATATGAATCGTAAGTGTTAATATAATATCTCTGCAACTTAGATTATAGATAAATAACCACACATAATGACAATCTTCACTTTTCCATTGGTACCTTGGTATTTTTAGCTCATTTTTGTAAAATTCCTAGATTACCGCGTTTGATTCTGCACGAAGCAAATAAAAAAAATGGACTTACATGGCGTATCGTTTGTGTGGTTGGTCCGGCGAGTAAGTTATATTTTTTTCCCAATTCTTCGGAAAATGTTTTTCCAACAAGTTGATATCCATTTCAAATGTTTTTACAACACGCAGGGTAATATTTATTAGTTAAATGGTTAATACTGACCTAAATCAGTGTATAAAGTAATTTATGGATAGAAGCAGTGTTTGATGCTCTCTTGAACCCTCTTCACTGTTCGAGGTATTTTAACGAAATCGCCACTCCGACCTGGGTTTAAGAAATTAAAATAATGAGTCTACATGGAGTCAACCGATATTGTTTTGCCATATTAAGTACAACAAAACGGGGAATAACCGTTTTCGAACGGAGTCTAAAGGCCGATTTAGATAGAATCAGTAGCTGTCATCAGTACTGACGCCGAAAACTGACTCGAAAAATTGACTCGAAAACTGTCTATTATTTACACGGAGTCACAAAACAGCAAAAAATCAAACTTTATAATATGTTGAGAAAATTGATATTTGTGATAAAGAACGAGCTAACTTGTATGTTAGAAGAAGAGAAACAGAAACGAATTAGGGTAAAAAAAATCGATAGATGACAGAGATAAAACTAAAGGTTCTGCTCTGTTGTTAACCCAGTTGAGAATTGAAGATCATGGGGAATACAAACTGGCTTTGAGAATGACGCCAAAAACTTTGACGATTTGCTTATGTTGTTATCAAGCTCTAATCTAAGTTGCAAAGATATGTTACATTGGAGATTCACGTTACATGCATTATCACAACCAGACACGTACAAATTCGCGCTTGCACATGCCTCATGTAAACCTACAACATAAAAACTAAATCTCAAATGGACATACACCCTGCAACTCTTGCCATCCTTCCCTGAAACAGGGGTGACATTGGAAAAGTGAACCATTTTTACAGCATGGGTGGTCAGCCGCATACCAACCTATAATTCAAGGAACATACACGACAAATTTGACTTTTTAAATCAATAAATAATAACTAGGGGCTACGCAGCCCAACCCCTTTAACATTTGGAGAATGTGTATATTGCGCATAGTTTACTCACGTTAAAATTCGTAATATTAAAAAAAACATGTAAAATAAAAACATGCAGTTTTTGTAAAAGAAAATTTAAATTTTGTAGGCTTTGATAAAATAAAATTTACGGAAGCTTACCATTCAAAAATTAAAAGACACAGGGATTATCCCGCATTGTAAACGGTTGTACATACTGTTATAGATACATCGATAGTGTATGCAAATCTTGATTTAATATCAATCTTTCTATATTCTCATTTGCCCACCCTATGACCTGTCATTCATCGGGATTATCATGCACCGTAAATGGTTCTAGATTTTATCAGAATAAATTAATCGACACTGTTAGAAAATATCGATTCGATATAGGAAGGCACATCGATATATAAATGCCATTAAAAATACATCGGAAATCTGATAGTTTGGTATGAAACTGAACCCCATGCTGTATACACCTAGTTCACTTTTGCCAATGCCACCCTGGCTTCCGGGAAGGGCGTAGGGCGGTTCGTGTGAGGTTTGTTTTTTGTGCACATGCAGCAAGTGTAAACACGATCGTGCTTGCTTGTAGGAATGCATGTAATATGAATCTTAAATGTACGATACCTTTGCAACTTTCGTTGAATCATATGTTGGCATGAGGCTGACCACCCTGTAAACAATGATTCACTTTGCGAATTTCACCCCTGTGTCAGGGAAGGTCGCCAAGAGTTGCAGGTCTTATGTTCATTAAAGATTGGGTTTCTATGTTGTTAGTCCACATCTAGCATTTGCAGGCGTGAACTTATAGGAACGGGTCTGCTTCTGGGAATGCATTTAATATGAATCTCAATTTAATATATCTTTGCAACTTAAATTATATAGACCTAAATTAAATAATTTCCTTGACTTATAGGTTAGTATGCGACTAACCACCCATACTGTAAAAAATGGTTCACTTTGCAAATTTCACCTATTTTTGAAGAAAGTTCGGCAAGAGTTGCAGGGCGAATGTTAATTTGATATAAGGTTATTATGTTCTAAGTTCTAAGTCATCATGGGGCATGTGTAAATGCGAACTTATACCTGTCTACTTGTGGGAATGCATTTAATATGAATTTCAAATGTAATGTATTGTGCAACATAGATAATAGATTATATAGGTATTAGGTAGTATATCTCTATATCTCTCAAAAAGCTTGTATGTATTTGAAAATATTTGATGAGAAAAAATAATTAGTGACAATTTTGTTGAAAAATTAATGTAAAATCTTCTTCTGCCATGATCTGTATTTCTAAAAACTGGTTTGCGTCCCCGCTTGAATTTTTAAATATTTATTAGAGATCGCAAAATAGATCGATGAATTGCATTCCTTTCAAATTTATTAAAAAAAAGGGACAAAGAAAAAAAAAAGAAAAACAAAAACAAACATTTCATTTCCAGGCCCGAACCCGGGTCCTTCTGCATCAAAGATGTGGACGTTACCGCTAGCCCACGCCGCCCTTGCGGGGTAGTGAGAAAATTGTCTTATATATTCAGAACGTTTTCCCAGGCATATTTATCGTTTACTGTTATTTTCGCGCTTTCCCCACACATTACACTATTAATTTTTCACAATTTCGTGCAATGTAAATGGTTATAGATCTACATAATGTTTACATCGACAGTGCTTAAAAATATCGATTTAAAATAGAGATATCGATTCATTAATGCAATCAAAAATATATCGGAAATACTATGTTTTTTTAGTGCACATACAGCATGTGTAAGCGCGACAGTACACGTGTCTGCTTGTGGGAATGCGTGTAATAAGAATCCTGAATGTACTATAGGTATCTTTGCAACTTATTTGAGATTCTTATGTTGTAAGTTCGCATGCGTTAAATTTCATGAATCTCATTTTTCAGAATCAGAATTTCATTCATCAGTTTTTTTTTGTCAAAAATTATATTTGTTATGAATTGAGTTAATGTTTAGCGCCTCTATGTTCTAATTTAAGTACATAGTTTTGTATGTAAAAAATATTTGTTAAAAAATAGGATAGCGCCTCTATTTAATTACAATTTCTATACATAAAATATGAGTTTTGTATCGCTTAAATAGATTTTATTTTCTCACATTTTATTTATACACTGCCGAGCAGGCGGTTTAGCGTAATCGGCTAAACCACCGGTTCTCTCGGCGACCCCGCCCGGGAGACGCGGGTTCGATCCTCGCGGCGAGACATTTTGAAAATTGAAAATTTGAAAGTCCAAGCGATAGACGACGACGAAGGACAATATAATAAAGGATATATATGGACATCAAAAACTACAACATAAAACAAATTTCACTTTAATAAGCCCTAGCCGCCAACAATCAACCGCCATTTGTTTCTCTCTCTATTTGCTCTCTTAGCTCTATTTGCGGTAAAGATGTATGATCTTTAAATTTTCAGCGTCGCTCAGTTTTCGCGATTTTTTTTATTCGGTGTGACGCAGCGTGGTTACCTTTCAATACAGCGACAGCGACTGACTCCTGCCTAGCGCGTGTGGTGGGGGTAGTGACTGACGCCGAAAAATATCAAGCGGCAATATTGAAATTAGTTTACTGTCGACAGTAACTGACTAGAGATCAATTTACACAATCGCAGTGCCAGGTCAGTTGATGTCGGCAGTGGACTGACGACAGCTACTGATCGAATAGATTTCCATCATAGAGTAATAATTACTCTATGATTTCCATACATATTTCCATGTTAAGGCTGTTCTTACAAAAAAAATCCCGTTGCTCTTAAAAATGTTTCATAGGCTCAGTTTAGACACACGAAAATTTTTTGAAAAAGTTTCGATAGTGACGTCAAGCAAGATGGCCGCTCCGCAGTGACAGTTGCTGGCAATTTTGATATTATGATGATTTTTAAAAAATGCCGCATGACCCGCTTATTTCGTAATGTTGGTCAGACTGAGTTTTCAGACATTTCCACTTCGGAGTTAAAATGTCTGAAAAGTCAAAGACAATAATGCTATGGACTCGACAATTTTGGTAGATATTTTAAATTTTTTTGTTAATTTAAAACTCGAAAACCTTTATTTTCTGTGAAAACTAAAAACAATTTGGAAAATATAAAATAATTGTTAACCCCTTGAAAAGAAAAAGGAAGTAGGTAATAATTAAATTGAGTTTGTTCTTACTTTTGGATTAAAAACGATTTTATTTTACGACGGTGTTTTTTTCCATTGCAACGTTTTAATTAAGAAATGATTCCGTGAAATGTTAATCAACTATTTTTATAAGTCGTAAATAATTTCAGTCGTAAGGGAAGTTTTTAATTTAATGTTGGTCTCGGCAAATAAGCGCCAAAAACAATGACACAATATAATGTGAACACAATATAAAATACCAATGCAATATTAATGACACAATTGCAATATTGCATTCTGTTTCATAAAAATATTATTGAGGTAAAGAACCCGTAATATATTTTCACAACTAACATTGGAATATTCAGCCAATTGGTACAACACCACGATGAATCTTAAATTATCTGTATGATTCTTTTTTTTTACTGACGCATAGTTAAACTTAACACGTATTAAAATAATTTAATTCCTACATTATTTTTTAATCCCATTCGATGTTTGAATAAACCGCAACAGCTAAATGCCATTAGAAGAAAAAGATTCTGTTTTGTTCAAATGTGTGTGGAGACGGAAAACCGATAGTTGCCGCTAAAAATCGCTGTCTGACGTCACTATCGAAACTTTTTCAAAAAATTTTCGTGTGTCTAAACTGAGCCATAGGCTCAGTTTAGACACACGAAATTTTTTTGAAAAAGTTTCGATAGTGACGTCAAGCAAGATGGCCGCTCCAAAGTGACAGATGTTGGCAATTTTGATATTATGATGATTTTTAAAAAATGCCCCATGACTCGCTTATTTCGTAATGTTGGTCAGACTGAGTTGTCAGAAATTTCACGAGACGTTCGCGCCAGTAGGCTCTTGGCTGGGGGACCGGAAATACATGAATGGTGGTAAATTTAAATTGGCTGCAAGGCGGTAAATTTAAATTGGCTGCAGTTTGAAAATATTATTCTGAGCTCCTTGACTGATAGGTTGGTACGAGGCTGACCACCCGTGCTGTAAAAATCGGTTTACTTTTGCCAATGCCACCCCGGTTCAGGGAACGGCGGCAGGAGTTGCAAGGTTTAGGTCCATGTGAGGTTTTCTTTATTTGTATGCACACATGCAGAATGTGTAGGCGCGAACCTACATGTGCCTGTCTGTAGGCATGCATTTCATATGAGCCTTAAATGCTTACATATTCTTGCAGCTTAGATTATAGATTATAGATAGTATTAAAATCATGATATTATATAGCCGTTATTATAATGGCGGTAAATTTAAATTTCTGGCAGTTTGAAAATATAAATCTTAGTATTAAAATTATATTATTAGGTATTATTGCAAAAATGTCTTTCAAATTTAAATTAAATTAAAATTTATTTTCACTAAATTTTGTATTTTTAGTTAGGCTTTTGGCTTTTGTTATTATATAGACTTTATTATAATGGCAGCAAATTTAAATTTGTGGCAGTTTGAAAATATAAATCTTAGTATTAAAATTATGTCATTAGGTATTATTGCAAACAAGTTTAACTTTTTAAATAAGGGCTATTGAATCTCGGGATTATAATACTAAAATTTAAAGATAACTGATTTATATTTTGAATTTAAATTTGCCGCCGTTATATATGGGTCATATAATCACATTTTTATTTATTTATTTAGAACAGGCCTGGCCAACCCACGGCCCGCAGGCCGCATGCGGCCCGCGGCGCCTTTACGTGCGGCCCGCGGTCAAGTGTGATGAAAAATAAAAATTAAATATAATAAAAATAAAAATAGGGCGTCTATAACAGACGTAAATCTGGAAAACCAGTTAAGGTGTGTAACTTCAAATATTGAAATACCTAGATTTAGAAAAATTAAGTAAGCGAAAAGAATCTCAAATCTTGCACTGAAAGGAGAAGTCCCTGATAATTGGTTTTATTTGTAATATTATTTTGAAATGAAAAATTAAGAATTTTTTCCTCTATGAAGTTAAGGATTAATTAATAATTTTCGTTGTTAAAATATTTTTCTATTGTTGAATTTTTTTTATGTTGTTTACTACATAAATACATTTTTTGTTGTTGGTTCAATGCGTGTTTTCTTTTCACATCTGGTTGTGGTTTCTAATCTAATCTAATCTAATCTAAGCTGCAAAGATATATATCATTTAAGATTTACATTAAATGCATTCCCACAAGCAGACATGTACATAATTTCGCGCTAACACATGCCGCATGTGGACCTGCAATATAAAAACCCAATCTCAAATGAACATAAGCCCTGCAACTCTTACCGTCCTTCCCTGAAACAGGGGTGACATTGGCAAAGTGAACCTTTTTTTTTTTTACAGTATGGGTGGTCAGCCGCATACCAACCTATGTATAAGTCAAGGAACAAACATCACAAATTACATTTTTAAAATTAATAAACAATAATATGATATAAACATGGACATGGACATCAAAAAAAAAAAAAAAACAGTGGTTTCGTTTTTTTATATAATTTGTTTTGTAAAATGTTTGTATGTGTGGCCCTTGGGGAAATTTTAGGCGCCAATAGGCATCAATGCGGCCCGGGTGCAATTTGGGTTGGCCAGGCCTGATTTAGAACAATACAATAATGGATAGGATACTTCAGAATATAAAAAATATGAAAATAAATAAAATTACGTATTACTCCAATTACATGTTGACATTAAAAGATACCAAGATTCTAAAATAATAAAATTAGTTTCACTCATAAAAATAAGTAAAGTAATAAATAAGATACAAATAGGTAAAAATAGTTGCGCACATTTACCTTTACAATAAATAGATTGCAGAAACTCACACACACACATCCATTTACTCACAATAGTGATATATATTTAATAGCTAAAAAAAATACCAAATCTATAACAAAAAAAAATCAATTTAATTTAAATTTGAAAGACATTTTTGCAATAATACCTAATGACATAATTTTAATACTAAGATTTATATTTTCAAACTGCCACAAATTTAAATTTGCTGCCATCCTTGACTTATAGGTTGGTATGAGGCTGACCACCCATACTGTAAAAAATGGTTCACTTTGCCAATGTTACCCCTGTTTCAGGGAAGGTCGGCAAAAGTTGTGGGGCTTATGTTCATTTGAGGTTTGGATTTTATTTGTAAGTACACATTCAGCATTTGTAAGCGCGAACTACACTTGTTGGTTTGTGGGCTTACATCTGAGAGCTTTAAATGAATATATCCTTGCAACTTAGATTATAGATTATTATAGATAATAAATGCTATTTAATAATATGATTTTAATACTCAGATTAATATTTTTAAACTGCAGCCAATTTAAATTTACCACCATTTATATATTTCCAGTTCCCCAGCCAAAAGACTAACTAAAAATACAAAATTTAGTGAAAATAAATTTTAATTTAATTTAAATTTGAAAAACATTTTTGCAATAATACCTAATAACATAATTTTAATACTAAGATTTATATTTTCAAACTGCCAGAAATTTAAATTTACCGCCATTATAATAACGGCTATATAATATCATGATTTTAATACTCAGAATAATATTTTCAAACTGCAGCCAATTTAAATTTACCGCCTTGCAGCCAATTTAAATTTACCACCATTCATGTATTTCCGGTTCCCCAGCCAAGAGCCTACTGGCGCGAACGTCTCGTGAAATTTCCACTTCGGAGTTAAAATTTCTGAAAAGTCATAGACAATAATGCTATGGACTCGACATGTACTCGACACGTATTTGGTATTTTGAAAGTTGTTTGGTAAATTAAAATGTAGGAAGCTATCTATTGGGTAAGTATTTAAAATAGAAGAAATAAGCATATTGTTTGTAATTAAATAAAATATTTTTTTTTCGAAATAAAAAAAAAATAGGTATTCGTGACACAGAGTTATAAAAAAATACTTGCGGAGTTAAAACTCGAAAGCTTGAATGTTTTTAACAGTTAGAATCTGTGTTTGAATCGATTCTTAAAATGGACTCAAAATATTCGTGGACTGTTATTACAACAAAAAAACTAATAGAGGAGCTAGAAAAACATGAACTTTTGTACAACCCCCGAAGCATCCATTATACCAACAAAGTACTAAAACGGGAGGCATTAAAAAATATATCGGATGAATTAAATAAGCTCCAGGAAGGATGCTCCTGGGAGCTTGTGCAGAAAAAAATAAAGGGACTTAGGATCTCATACTTGGCCGAGAGAATGAAGGTAAGTTACTGAATATTACCTTTTTTGCATAATGTGTATGATGTCTCACCTGAATCTTTCATTATCCACTTTTCTTTCGATTTCAAAACTTACAGGTTAGGTAGCTACTCTTGAATGATCATATTGCACAATGGTAATGCCGTCACTCACTTGTATAGAGATACCTACTTCTGAAAAAAATGTCTCCAAACCTATAATCTAAGTTACAAGGATATATCAACATTCAAACCAAAATGGGGGGGGGGGGTAGGTGTGACGCCACAGAGTGAAGGAAGATGAGTACAACGCAAAGAATTCCCAACCAGTTTACGTCAACACGCATCCGCGAAGACATTGAAAACTCGCCTTGAAGATGCTTTCTACTCGTGAAAGCAAAACGTCGGCAGATGTGGGAGCTGCAAGTAGAACATGGTCAAACCCAAAAGTGATTTATTTATTATTAACACCGGCCATGAAAGTGAAAGTTTTAAACTTTATTTAAAATATTTTAACTTAAACAAACTGCATTGTCCCTTGACTACTTGCTATGTTTACATTGTGTATACTTACAATATTTTTTTTTGTTCTTTATAAGAAAATTTATATTAATCTTTCAAATTGCCTTCAAAAATACTTAATTGTTTTGTTTCAGATTTCCAATAGCAGGAAAAGTGGAGCCGATGGAGAGGATGTATATGTGCCTAGTGTATATTGGTTTCCAATGTTAAAATTTTTGGAGGCTACCACCACAGCAGACACATCGGTGTCCAACATCCCTCTTGAGCCCACATGTGTTCTTGATGAACACAATTATTCTGTTGATGTAAGTTGTTTTATATATATTTTTCTTGCCATGGCACCTTGCCTATTCCATTGTAATAATTTTTGAAAATTTGCCTTATCTCAGTGCCATGACGATTGTAGGTATGAAAATTTTGTCTGGCTAAGCCTTGCATTTCATATGTATAATTTTCAGTCATTCTGACTTCTAAAAATGTGCATCCATCTTCTTTCATTGTAAAGGTTTCTCGCATAGTGTATGCTGCCTTCCGTTTTTCTGTCAATAAATTGTGCAAAGCACACGCAGCTAAAGTTAATTGTGTTACTTTAGCTGGTGAAAGATTTATTGTTGTATGGAAAACCCGAAACCTGTTTGCTAAAATTCCAAATGTACTTTCAACCATGCGTCTTCCTCGAGATAACCTGTAATTGAAGATTCTCTCTTCTTTCGTAATGTTCTTTAATGGATATGGCTTCATAATATTGTAGCTTAAAGGAAAGGCATCATCAGCCAAAACTACATATGGAGCAGATATGTTTGTGTTGGGTAGATTTTTATCGTCTGGAATATTAAGAATAGATTTATCCATCAGACAATTTTTCAGAGAGCTCTTGGCATAAACTCCAGCATCACCTACCCTGCCATTTGTCCCAACATCTACAAATATAAATTTGTAGTTGGCATCGACAAGCGCTAACAGTATGATGCTATTATAGCCTTTATAGTTATAGTGGTGTGAGACACTACCTGGTGGACAAGTAATTCTTATATGTTTGCCATCTAAGGCTCCAATTGTATTCACCAGCTGCCAATTTTTCTGATAATCTTTTGAAATATTTTCCCATTCTTCCTCAGTTGCAGGTGCCTAAAATGGAAGTAGAAAGTTATATATAATTTTTTTTAAAAGTTTCAGCGGAAACTTTGTAGAACTCCATTTTAATTTAAAAAAATGAAAATAAACTTTGTTTTTCTTCTATGGTTTTATTTGAATTTGTTACAAAAACAAACCAAAATATTATAATACATAAATTCGGCCTCTAGAGGCCGAAACCGGTCAACTCACTTATTTTGGTTTGTTTTTGTAACAAATTCAAATAAAAACATGGTAGAATAAAACAAAGTTTATTTTAATTGTTTTTAATTACATATTTTTGTATTTAATGGAAGGTAAATATAATTTTCAGATGAATCCTGGACCTTCTACTTCCCGAAGATGGGAGGTAACAGAAAACAATAGTGTCCAAGCTGAAGGAGTTCATAGCAGCGAACCGCCAAAAAAAAAAAAAAAAACTAGTCTAGATTCAGTGCTGACACAGACGAACCAACTTATGGAGAATCTGTGTCAAAACATGAATCAAAATGCACCTAAACAAGATGATTGCCATTATTTTGGTATGTATGTGGAAGGGGAGCTAAGGCAAATGAAGGACTTCAATTTTAGCTTATACTTAGCCACAAAAATTAGCGTTCAAAAACTAATAAGCGACGCATGGCAAACATTCATGGAAGGTGAAAAATAAATTATTCTTAATAAACAAATCGTTTACGTGTTCTTTCGGGTTTGACCATGCTCGATTTGCTGCTCCTACATCTGCCGACGTTTTGCTTTCACGAGCAGAAAGCATCTTCGAGGGAGAGAGAGAGTCTCTATCTCTCTCCTCTCTCTATGAGAAGATGCTTTCTGCTCGTGAAAGTAAAACGTCAGCAGATGTAGGAGCTGCAAATAGAACATGGTCAAACCCGAAAGAACACAAAAATTATTGGTTTATTATAAACATTGGCCATGAAAGTGAAAGTGAAAATTTTACACTTTATTTAGTTATTTTTAGTTAAAGTGTTTAGGGGATTGACATTGTGAAAATTATTATTATTTTTATTTTTTAAATGACATGTGAACTCAGGGAAAGCAATTCAATTTTGTAATTGTTTATTTTTACTGATTTGTGATTAGTTACTTGTTGCGTTAATTTTTATTGATTTGTGATTAGTTAATAGCTAGTTGTTAATTGTAAAAATGTATTTTTTTGTCTATGTTCCTTAACTGATAGGTTGTTATGCGACTGACCACCCATGCTGTACAAAATTGCTCATTTTGCCAATGTCACCCCCTGTTTCAGGGAAGGCATATACAAGCGCAAACTTATTAATACGTGTCTGCTTGTGAGAATATATATAATATTAATACCCAATGTTACATTTCTTTGCAACTTAGATTAGATTAATATTGTATTTCATAATTCATCATTTTGTATAAATGTGAATAAATGGGATATCCAGAGTCATAATAAAAGGAAAGCTTGTATGCAGAAGGTTTTGGCTCTAGAGGAAATGAAAGAAGTATGTAAGGACATAAAGAAATGGTGGTTGATCTGTAATGTTGGCGGCTTGGGTTTTTTAAATTAGAATTGGTTGTAGTTGTGATGTCCATGCATATTATTATTTATTGATTTTAAAAATGTAATTTGTCGTGTATGTTCCTTGACTTATAGGTTGGTATGCGGTTGACCACCCATGCTGTAAAAATGGTTCACTTTTCTAATGTCACCCCTGTTTCATGGTAGGTTACCAAGATTTGCAAGTCTTATGTTCATTTGAGATAGGGTTTATATGTTGTAAGATCACTTGGGGCATGTTAAGCGCAAACTTATGCATGTCACCCTCAGCAAAAAAAAAACACTACTTCTGGCAGAAACCAAAGCCAAAACACGGATTGAAGAATCGCCAAAGGAAGAGTTAACACAATGTTTGGAGAGTGTGCATTTGCAGTTTCTGGTCCTCTGGCTATGAACTGCCTGCCTCATCATGTGAGAGAGCTAGAGGACCATGGGAAGTTCTGAAATACACCGAAGACAAGCACATTTCTCCAATCATTTGTACAAGTGCCCTTGGAGTGACTACATCATGAGATGGCGCTTTATAGAAATCATCAACTCGTCATTGTCTGCTTGTGGGAATTGAAGGAAAATTTACTCTGGAAATATCTTTACAACATTATAGATTTAAGTGTATGCTATTTTTTCTGATTATTAGTTTTGTATTCTTGTTATTTGTGATTTCATCTTATTTCTCCATCTATTGCCTTTCATTGCCACACGTATTGCCATTACATTAAATTAAATTTAAAACAAAAAAAAAAAAAAAACACTTTTATTTTCTTGCGGTGTTATACACACACACAGCAAATCCATGGCTCATAAAGATCCATGGATAGATGTTTGTGAATAACACTGATCTTGTACCCAATATTTTCCTAAAAAGATGTGTTTGTTTTTAATTTTTGAAAATGGAGGCCACAAAAATAATATTGTTCATGGGCGTGCCCAGGAAGCGGCAGAGGGGGGCTGCTGCCCCCCTCTGCTGCTCCCCCTGGAGCTAAAAAAAATACCAAAGGTACAAATATACAAATTGAATTGTCAAATTTTGTTCTGGTGAATCGTCCCCGAAGCGGTCGCATGTCGCGAGTTGAACCTATTTATTTTTTCAAGTCATGGGGCTGGCCTTACACCAACCACTTCAGTTGAAGTTGGGGTTTCCCAGCTCCCGAAAGGGCTGGTACTCATTTCTTGTGAAGGCAGAGTAAACTTTGCCAGTATTTTATTCTGGGGTTTGAAATAAACACCGAAACAGGAAATCATTTCTGACACCCTCGGTGGTATTCAAACCCGAGCTCACAGCATGGAATGCAAGCACTCTACCAACTGAGCTATCGACCAGATAAGTGAAAATAATTTTTCACATGTTACTTTAAGAGTAGAAAATATATTTTCTATTATATAGCACATTTATTAGAGACCTTCACTTCAAGATTAAGGTAAGACACCACTGTATGATTAAAGAATGTCAAAATAACCTTTAAATGCTCATCTTTCAATGACTCGTATATTGCCCGGGAAGTCTCTGGAATTATTATTGAAAGAGTGCACTTGGGAATTCGTGTTGAATATTGTAAGCTAGAATAGCTCTCCCCCGTTGCCAAGAAACGAAGAGTTGCTATGAGTCTGTCTTCAACACTGATTGACTGTCTCATTTGAGTGTCTTGTTTCTTTATGAAAGGTGTAACTTTCGTAACCAGGTAATTAAATACTTCTTCATCCATTCTTAAAAAGTTGTTAAAGGACGCAGGGTCTTCTGTTTTAAGTTCTTCCACAATATTGTTCTTGAGGCCTTTTTCTTCCCGCCTTTTAATCCATTTTTTAACCCATATACTTCTTTTTTTCCGGGATTTTTTCAGTTTCAAACACACTGCCAGTACATTCAAGGCACATGCTAATGAACATAGTTTAAATTGTTGACTTTCCATTGCGTTTCAAAATAAGTCACCATGGTCAAGGTGTGACGTAGAGCAATAAACTTTTCACTGATTTTCCGGCACAATACCTATTTTTTCTGTGTTTGACGTTTTGAAAAATTATTGCTAACTACTTCTACCTTTTCCAAAGCCTATTAAAGTAGAACTGTTCTCCAGAAAACCGAAAACATTTACTATGTTTATTAAATTTTGTGAAAAGGTGAATTTTTTTAAAAGCCAATATAAACAATTTTATTCTCGCGTGCCCTAAATATGTCAAAACATTTACAACAAACAATAAAATAAAATTGAAATTGGCGGGCACATACTTCGCAAGCTTGTCATTGAAGAAATTAATATGATATTTGACCATATTTGACGAACAAAGACAGCTCAATATCAAAAGAAGAAAAAAAAAATGTTTTGTTCAACAATTATTTTGTTCAAATGTGTGTGGAGACGGAGAAACCGATAGTTGCCGCTAAAAATCGGTCACTGACGTCACTATCGAAACTTTTTCAAAAAAATTTCGTGTGTCTAAACTGAGCCTTAGGCTCAGTTTAGACACACGAAAATTTTTTGAAAAAGTTTCGATAGTGACGTCAGACAGCGATTTTTAGCGGCAACTATCGGTTTTCCGTCTCCACACACATTTGAACAAAATATTTTTTGAACAAAACAGAATCTTTTTCTTCTAATGGCATTTAGCTGTTGCGGTTTATTCAAACATCGAATGGGATTAAAAATAATGTAGGAATTAAATTATTTTAATACGTGTTAAGTTTAACTACTTATGCGTCGGTAAAAAAAAGAATCATACAGATAATTTAAAATTCATCGTGGTGCTGTACAAACTGGCTGAATATTCCAATGTTAGTTGTGAAAATATATTACGGGTTCTTAACCTCAAAAATATTTTTATGAAACAGAATGCAGTATTGCAATTGTGCCATTAATATTGCATTGGTATTTTATATTGTGTTCACATTATATTGTGTCATTGTTTTTGGCGCTTATTTGCTTATTTGCTTATTAAATTTAAAACTTCCCTTACGACTGAAATTATTTACGACTTATAAAAATAGTTGATTAACATGTTTCTTCCGTGAAAAGTTTCAGGGTATTTTCACATTTTTCTTTTTTTTGTGATTTAAATTCGTTTATGCTTTATTAGCCCAAAACTTCTTGAATTTTAATTTTAGTTGTATTTTTAGCAAAGTTATAAGCATTTTAAAATCGATTTTTGAATTTTCGCGCCTAAACGCTACTAGACGAAATTTTCTCGCGTGACGTCACGGTCTTGTAAACAACGCCGTATCAACTGACAGCCCTCACATTCATGTAATTCAAACATCGCTTTTTAGTGTTTACACCGTTGAGGCTGTTATTTTTCAACAAGTTTGTGTGTTTCTTTAAAAACATTTCATTTGTTTCTGTTGTTTTCATTTGTTTCTGTTGTCAACAACACATGTCAACAGAGTATGGAATGTCAATAAAAGAAAGTGACGTCAACATATGACGTCACAGCACCGGAAATAGAAAAAGCAGATCTCATATCCGTGTAAAAACTTGTTCAAATTTCTATATTTTCTTTTTTAAATATAAAATCGAAAAAAAATATTTTCGAACATATTATTATTTGATTTTTCGAAATCTATCAAAATAATATACTTTTTATCATATTCCTCACTATTGCAAATACCCTATTAAAACGTTGCAATCGAAAAAAACACCGTCGTGAAATAAAATTTATTTTTAGTATGTGGTGTGATTTGTAATAAAATAATGTGAACAGTTTTTGAGATAATATGAAAAAACTGAAACTAATTAATTAATTTAATTCTTGAAAACAGTTTTTTCATGGACATCACAAAAGCACTCACCAATGTTTTAGGCTCAGTTTACACCCACGAATTTTTTTTGAATAAGTTTCGATAGTGACGTCAAGCAAGATGGCCGCTCCGCAGTGACAGTGATGCTGGCAATTTTGATATTATGATGATTTTTAAAAAATGCCGCATGACCCGCTTATTTCGTATTCCTCACTATTGCAAATACCCTATTAAAACGTTGCAATCGAAAAAAACACCGTCGTGAAATAAAATTATTTTTAATCCAAAAGTAAGAACAAACCCTATTTAATTATTACCTACTTCCTTTTTCTTTATTTTCCAAATTGTTTTTAGTTTTCACAGAAAATACCAAAATTGTCGAGTCCATAGCATTATTGTCTTTGACTTTTCAGACATTTTAACTCCGAAGTGGAAATGTCTGACAACTCAGTCTGACCAACATTACGAAATAAGCGGGTCATGCGGCATTTTTTAAAAATCATCATAATATCAAAATTGCCAGCATCACTGTCACTGCGGAGCGGCCATCTTGCTTGACGTCACTATCGAAACTTATTCAAAAAAAATTCATGGGTGTAAACTGAGCCATACAAATTTTAGTATGTGGTGTGATTTGTAATAAAATAATGTGAACAGTTTTTGAGATAATATGAAAAAACTGAAACTAATTAATTAATTTAATTCTTGAAAACAGTTTTTTCATGGACATCACAAAAGCACTCACCAATGTTTTAGGCTCAGTTTACACCCACGAATTTTTTTTGAATAAGTTTCGATAGTGACGTCAAGCAAGATAGCCGCTCCGCAGTGACAGATGCTGGCAATTTTGATATTATGATGATTTTTAAAAAATGCCGCATCACCCGCTGATTACGTAATGTTGGTCAGACTGAGTTGTCAGACATTTCCACTTCGGAGTTAAATTGTCTGCAAAGTCAAAGACAATAATGCTATGGACTCGACATGGACTCGACAATTTTGGTAGGTATTTTAAATTTTTTTGTAAATTTAAAACTCGAAAACCTTTATTTTCTGTGAAAACTAAAAACAATTTGGAAAATATAAAATAATTGTTAACCTCTTGAAAAGAAAAAGGAAGTAGGTAGTAATTAAATTGAGTTTGTTCTTACTTTTGGATTAAAAACAATTTTATTTCACGACGGTGTTTTTTTCCATTGCAACGTTTTAATTATGAAATGATTCCGTGAATCTTTTCACGGAAGAAACATGTTAATCAACTATTTTTATAAGTCGTAAATAATTTCAGTCGTAAGGGAAGAATTAAATTTAATGTTGGTCTCGGCAAATAAGCGCCAAAAACAATGACACAATATAATGTGAACACAATATAAAATACCAATGCAATATTAATGACACAATTGCAATATTGCATAATATTTTTGGGGTTAAGAACCCGAAATGTATTTTCACAACTAACATTGGAATATTCAGGCAGTTTGTACAGCACCACGATGAATTTTAAATTATCTGTATGATTCTTTTTTTTTACCGACGCATAGTTAAACTTAACACGTATTAAAATAATTTAATTCCTACATTATTTTAATCCCATTCGATGTTTGAATAAACCGCAACAGCTAAATGCCATTAGAAGAAAAAGATTCTGTTTTGTTCAAATGTGTGTGAAGACAGAAAACCGATAGTTGCCGCTAAAAATCGCTGTCTGACGTCACTATCGAAACTTATTCAAAAAAATTTCGTGTGTCTAAACTGAGCCTAACATTGGAATATTCTGCCAGTTTGTACAACACCACGATGAATTTTAAATTATATGTATGATTTTATTTTTTTTACTGACGCATAGTTTAACTTAACACGTATTAAAATAATTTAATTCCTACATTATTAATCCCATTCGATGTTTGAATAAACCGCAACAGCTAAATGCCATTAGAAGAAAAAGATTCTGTTTTGTTCAAAAAATATTTTGTTTAAATGTGTGTGGAGACGGAAAACCGATAGTTGCCGCTAAAAATCGGTGTCTGACGTCACTATCGAAACTTATTAAAAAATATTCGTGTCTAAACTGAGCCTTAACCACATCTGGCGGTAGAGACCTCCTGATAGTCCTTATTCGACGTTAATGAAAAAATAAAGCAGCTATCGTTTTGTTATTGTGAGATTTCGATCCAGCATTCTCATATTTAAAATAATAAAATCATAATTTAAAAAATATGTGTTGTAGTTTTTTAATTTTTTACTGTTTAAGGTGGTACGACACATCGATGGTAACAAAAAATATTCATAGATGGTACGCATCAAAAATGTATGGGGCACTCCGTCGGGCAAATATGAAAAACTACTGTAGTTTTACTTCCTTTGAAACTTTTAATGCATTGAAAATAATATGTTGATTGCGCTATTCTAATATGAAATCAATCTGAAATCGCTAAGGTATTCATTTCGGTCATTAAATTATGCGTAAATTTAATTTTTTTCGCCATTGTTTGCGCCAACGCGACCGATGCGATGAGCTACGAGTACTTATCTTGGAAACAAACCTTTTTTATTATTTATTACGCTTTATAAACCTTTATTTTCTTCAATCTAGCCGTGGAAGCTCTGGCCGAACAGCTTGCGTAACGGACTGCCACGCAAGGGTGAGAGGTTCGAATCCGTTTGACAATGTATATTTTTAATTTGTTACATTGTGTTTTCTTTTTTTACATATACTTTTTTTTATTAAAATACAACATATTTGAAAACAAAAGTATTAAAGTTAGTCCAAACGATTAACAATACTTTCATTTCACTTTCATTTCACACTTCGTCCACACGACAAGTCGGTCAACATTTCAGTCACATACGTATATAATATGTACCGAAGAAATCATCCCAATATTATAATTTTATATTATGATTCATTCACTCTGTCTGCCACCATGGGTTGACGCGTAAGCCTAATTTGCATAAACGAGGTGGCACGACTTTATCCGAACGAATCCGAAGCATTATGATGCTGCAGTGTTTTTTCTCTGTAAATATTTCTTCCAATAAACCGATGTTTCCACAATGTGCTCATTCCATTGACATATATATTTTATTTAGATCGATGGCTCATTCATTTGAAGTAATACAAACCTTACCTTTGTCAAAACGTGTAATTTATCATTCCCTTTGATTACCTAATGTAATCTAAGTTGCAAAGATATATAACATTTAGGATTCATATTTAATTCATTCATGCATAACACTTTATGTATCTTTATTTTCTCCCACCTGGCCGTGAAGGCTTTGGCGTAACAGCTTGCGTAGCGGACTGCCACGCAAGGGTGAGAGGTTCGAATCCTTTTGACAATGTATGTTTTTAATTTTTTACATTGATTGTTTTCTTTTTTTACATAGACTTTTTTTTATTAAAATACAACATATTTGAAAGCAAAACTATTAAAGTTAGTCCAAACGATTAAAAATACTTTCATTTCATTTAGTCGGTGTTATGGCCGAGTGGGCCAAGAGGCTGATCTTTCTAGCGTATTTCGGTATTTGGAATAGAATAACGTCGTTGGTTCGATCCCCGCTTGGGTCACTAGACTTTGACCCTGGTTCAACAGATGGTATTGGGTAATTTTTAATTAATAATTCATTAATATAAGCAATAATGAATTATTAATTGATGATATTAATACCTGTTTCTGG